>JAHWFO010063765.1:600903-624075 GCA_023313115.1 Rhysida immarginata
TTTTTTTTATGGCCACGTCAAAATGTAACTTTAATTATAAAGACCCTGTATAGCGGGTCAAACAAAGTCTAGGTTTGGCTTCTATTAATAATAAAAAGGCTTGTTTCGATGTTTTAAAAGGAATTATTTATTTAATTTTAAGATATTGTATAGCAATATAAAAATGTTCATGAAATATTTGAGTGCATGCCTTACAATAACTTGGGCTTACATTTACTAGATATCTCTTCACTGTCTGTGTTTTCAGGAGTTTTCTTTTCTTGTAAATCAACCAAGACGTTCTCCCCACGCATATGGAGTTTCTCATGCTTCTTTTTAGAACATGAGTGAGAAAAGCTTTTCCCACAAAACTTGCATTTATAAGGTTTCTCTCCGGTATGAACTCTTTCATGAATACGTTTCTTAGTTAACACTGGAAACCTCTTCTGACAGTAAGTGCAAGAGAAAGGCAACTCATTTGTATGGATTTGTTCATGCCGTTTCAAGACACTATAACGAAAAAAGATCTTATTACAATAACTACAAGTATGAGCATCTTCACCTGTATGAATTTTTTCGTGGTAATTCTTGTCACCTACATAGTAGAAAGACTTATCACAATAACTGCAAGCATACGGCTTTTCACCTGTATGCGTTCTTTCGTGAGCATTTTTACGACTTAAATGAATAAAAGCTTTATCACAATAACTACAAGTGAATGAATTCCCCTTTTTGTGATCAGTGACTTCGTGTTTTAATTTGTAAGTCGCACTAGTGAAAGTCTTATCGCAGTAATCACAGGGAAAAGGTCTTTCGCCCGTGTGGAATCTCTCGTGGAGTTCTCGTTTGATTAAACTAGGTAATGTTTTACCACAAAAACTACAAGCGTAACCCTTTACATTCTCCTCAATATGTATCGATTTACTTTCACATGCAGTATTTCTATTTCCTTTTGTTTTTGTTGGGTTTGCATGAATGTTGTTTTGTAAATTATTACAGACTTTTTCAGGCATTTCTTTATCAATAATTACACCTACTTCATTTGCTGTTATTGACTGCACATCACTAACAGATGGAATGAAACTAACTGTTGTATCTTTTAACTCATTGTCAGCAGTAGTACTTGTAGTGCACATGGGAAGAGAAATCTTATCACTTGCATTAATGTTACTTTGTAAATTATTGCAGACTTTTTCAGGCATTTCTTCATCAATGATTGCACCTACTTCACTTGCTGTTGATGGTTGCATATCACTAACAGATAGAATGAAACTAACTGTTGTGTCTTTCAATTCATTGTCAGCAGTGGTACTTGTAGTGCATACCGGAAAAGACGTCTTATCGCTTTCATTGATGTTATTTTGTAAATTATTACAGACTTTTTCAGGCATTTCTTCATCAATGATTGTACTTAATTCGTTTACTGTTGTTGGTTGCCCATCACTAACAGATAGAATGAAACTAACTGCTGTGTCTTTTAATTCATTGTCAGCAGTGGTATTGGTAGTGCATACAGGGAAAAAAATCTTATCATCACCTTCCGAAAGTGCTCCAATCCCATCTTCCATTCCATTGTGGATGTCAACCAGGTTTTTATCTTTTAAATCGTTCTTGTCATCATATAAAATTATCATAATCGGCTGACAATCTGAGACTTGTATTGTATATTTTAAAATATCACCAACCCTCTTTGTCGTCATATATGCATTGCCTTTAACAATGTTTTCAATTAATACGAATAAATCATGAATAAGATCAATATCTTTTTGGTTTCTGTGAATTGAATTGCTGATTGTCGCCATTTCACTCTTGTTTCTCCTACTTCAATGATAGTGTTTCGAGTATTTCCTTTTCGTTAAAAGCAAATCCTTGATATAATCTCTGTAAAGGGTAAAAATAGCTTTAATGAAGAGAATAATAGAATTATATTAGTTTACATATAATAAATTTTTCATTCATTGGAAAAAAAAGTTTACAAAAATGCAATTACAGTGATCTCCATAAATTTAGGAAAAATCACAAAAAAAAGCAATATCTCAAAAACTTCTTGGTGAGATTTACATATTACAAATATTACCTCCTCTAAATGAGCCTATCTAATTTTTAAAACTCCTTCGAAAAATGTGATAAATTTCAGAGCCTAAACTACATTCATTGATCATTCAAAAGCATAATTTAGAAATGACCAATGAGTTCAAAGAAATCCCACAGAAATCCTACTCTGTCAAGTTTTTACTATTCCAATATATTGGAACAATTTTGGCCCAACCCAAACCATGACACAGCCTCCTCCGAACTTCTTAGTGAGCACCAAGCGGGTTCCAGTTCTCTCCAGATCAAAGAACTAAACCTCAATTCATCTATGAAGAGAAGTGATCTCCATTGGTGTGCAATCCAGTGAACATGCTGACGTGTCCACTCCAAACGCTCCTTCCTGCAGTGAGTGGAGAGACATACACAAATAGCTGATCTCCTTATGTAGAGGCTTGTTGCATGCAAACTTCTGCGTATAGTAGAAGACAACGATATCTTCCTTCCAGTGGCTACAGCAAGGGAAGATCTCAGTTGCATGGATGTAGAGGTCGGCTCCTTCGTACACATAATTGCATATATCGGTCTTCTGCCCTTGAGCTTTCTGAGCTGAACCTTCTGGAGGACGAATCAGTAGTTAGAAATTGTTTAACCATTTGGCCACCTCTGTTTGCTCCACTCTACCAATCGCAATGGGGAAGTTGCATGAAACTTTTAAATTATTGTTTTCTATAATACTAGTGGTAAATAAGCCATCCCGTTTGGATATTTATACAGGGTGATTCAAAATTCAACGTACAAACTTTTAGGGGATGTAGTATGGGTTATTCTAAACAAAAAAGTTCATATGAACGTGGGTCCGAATTTAAACGAAAACCGAGTTATGAATAAAAATAAAAATGCCACCACTAAGATCAACAAGTTAATAACTCAGGTTCCATAACACAAAGGATAATGAAATTTAGAGGAATAATAAGGTACATGAAACTGTATATCGTTAAAACTTGATCGACTTCCAACGCGTAGTTTCCGAGTTACGTAGTCAATATCGTATCACGTGCTCACATGTGACTACTAACAACACCTCGTAGAAAGAAAGCCTCACAACTGAAACGTCATATATTGTTACATCTTCATAATTCGACCATTGCTGATCGTATTTCTACCGATAATAAGCCCTAAATTTGGTCGACTTATGATAATGTAACAATGCATGATTTTTCAGTTGTGAGGCTTTCTTTCAAGGAGGTGTTGGTAACCACCACCTACTAACCACCACCTTTTACGATATTGACCACCTAGACAGAAGGCCTGATAACACGGCCTTCTAGAAACTACCAGGCCTGAACATGGAAAAGATAAAACATTGTTACGTCGAACTGGTAGTGCTATTACAGAAGTTAGTTCAACGTCACAATCTTAGTGCTTCAACAATACATCATTGGCGTCATGTTCAGGCCTGGTAGTTTCTAGGAGGTCGTGCTGATTACGGAAACGTCATACATTGTTGGAAACGTCCTAGAATAACCCATCTTGGATTTTAACAGTCAATATATCTTGTTTGTTGGAACAATGAAGATTAGATTGTTGGCTGGACTATTATGATCAGGTGGCTTTTCCTCGACAGGGCAACGCCTCCTATAGACGCTGCAACTTAAAGTAGCTTCACTATAGAAACCGTGTTTAGGGATCCCACTTAAGAGAAGTGCCGCTCTAGTGTTTAAAAATAGAAACCAACTTTGGGGATCGTGCCGTTTATCTTTGGAAAGGACGAAAAAACAAATTAGGGTTACATCCTGTTTATGCTGGTACGCAATGAAAACGAGTTTTATTGTTTTTTTTAATATTTAATATTTATAATCTAAACAGCCCGCGGGTTGTCCCCCAACAGGCCGAAGCCCAACACGGGGTATTCTTTTTATAATAAAGGATAATCACAAACATCCATGTCCCAAGCGGGATTCGAACCCGCGACTTGCTGATTGCCAGGGCGCTAAGACCTGCGCCTCAGCGCTCTCGACCAACAAGCTTTCTGTTACTTTGTTTTATTGCTGATCGTCCTACGTGGGTTTAACGTTGTAAAATCCTAAACATGTCGAATTTCGCGATGCTAGCGCCAGAAAAGCTTAGTGGTAAGTTGCGCTGAGGATAAAGAAAGCCTCGGCACTGAAACGTCATACATTATTACATCATCATAAGTCGACCAAATTTAGAGCTTATTATTGGTAGAAATGCGGTTAACAAAGGACGAAGTATGATGATATAACAACAAGGCCAACGAGAGACAGGCCAGGGCACTCAAGAGTCACATGACCATCGGGGTCCGGCCAACAATTCATCTTTCATTGTCTCCATGTTGGATTTAAACAATCAGTACATTTTCGTTTATTGGAAACAATGAAAGATGGATTGTTGCCCAGAACCCGATGATCATGTGACTTTTGAGTGCCCTGGCCTGTCTCTCGTTGGCCTCGTATAACAATGTATGATTTCAGTGCGGAGGATTTCTTTATAGGCGGCGTTGCCCTAGTGCGACCTATGGGGCACCGCATTTTCGGCAACTCTACAGACTTGGGCCGAGATCTATACAAAGCCATGGCACTACGTCACTTGGCATTGTTGAAATCCCATCGGTTTTCGTGACGTATTTTAAATATGAATTTTGTATTTTAGATAACTAAGTAAATACAATAGAATAAAATGCATTAATGTCAAACATGGGTCATTTACTTTTTTAATAAGTCATTTTACTTTAAATTTTAAATATCCTTATTTTGTTCTTAAATTTATTTTTGCAAGACGTCACAAAGTCCATCTGTTTGTATGATGTCATAAAATCAGTGCCAGGGCTTGATTATATCGCGTCGGCTTCGCTTGGGCTCACTGGGCGGGACTTCATCTATGCCGTGAAACACGTCACAGGTTACGTAGTAAAAATAGCATTTGAAAACTTATAAATTTAATGAAGACTCGTTTATCGAGGTTCCCAATAGGAAAGCGGTTTATGCTTTTGAATATCGTCTGTGTAGCTAGGTACGATTCCCCTTTCGGTGACTTTTTTTTTTTCAAAAATTATTTTATGTGTTTCTTCAATATTAAATAATACTGAGAATAAATAAACAGTAAATGCAAGATGTAAAAAGTAAAAATTAAAATATGCAAAAAAAAAACAAACTAGTAAATAAATAAAATAAAATAACAAACATAGGTGAGGCCCCGCCCACAGAGCCCAAGTCTGTAGAGTTGCCGAAAGTGCTGGGGGAGCCTGGCGCGATCTGTTTTATTATGATCGCGAAACAATCATAATGGCGGAAGCTCGATGATCGTATATATCTTTAGACCATAGTCTTTTTATCACTGCAGTTTTTTATCCCCTGGTATGTCTCCTTCATTTTCTGTAACCTTCATTCTCTCCATCTTGGATATTAACAATCAGTGTTTTTCCGTTTGCTGTAAACAATGAAGATTGGATTGTTGCTAGCACTGCGATGGTCCAACACCTCCTAAAGAGAAAACCTGTGCACGGAAACCATCATACATTGTTACATCATCATAGTAGTGCAAATTCAGGGCTTATTATTGGTAGAAATACGAATAACAATGCACTACTTAGATGACATAACAATATATGACGTTTCCGTGCACAGGCTTTCTCTTTAGGAGGTGTTGGATGGTCAGCTGACTTTAATTGGTAGAAATAGGATTAACATTGGTCGACTAATGATGATGAAACAATGTATGACGTTTCCGTTATCAGGCCTTCTGTCTGGGAGGTGTTGGCAAAGGACCCTCCCCCCCTTCCTGGCTATACATTAGGAAGATTTTTTCCCAGTTATTGTAATTTGCAGGATTTGCTGATTCAGAATATTTATAATTATTAAAATATTACATAAAGCAAATATCGGTCGTGTTCATTATATATCCAGTACAGGGTGAATCTGGATTTTTTTTTTTTTTTTTGTAGCCACTGTTTAGCCACTTTCAAAATTTTTTAGCCACCAGTGTTGTCAACTCAAAAAGGTTTTCCCCTCTAAATTCGGACAAAATAATCCACTGAATTCAATTGTTCAAATGAAATTAAATCCACTAAATTCGGAGCAGTTTTGCATAATTTTTATGTAAAATCCACAAAATTTACCAGAATATTTACAGGTGTGATCCCAATAATGCAGGTGTCAATGCCCAAAAGTTGAATACGGACAACTTGAATGATCCGAATAATTTTAAACTGATGGATTTCCAGCTCGCATCTCCCCCTTCCAGGTAATTTTAAACTTCAAGTTAGAAGTAATTCAAGAATAACCCCAGGTGAGAATAACAATTAAGGAAAATTATGATATAAACATGAGTTTTTTTTTTCGCCACCTACTTTCGCCACTTCTAAATAAAATTTGCCATTTAGATATTTTGGGGGGCATTGGCGACCCCTGCAGTAATTTTAACGATAATTCTGGCAACAAAAAAAAAATAGCACAAATGCCTGCTTAAATCTGAAAAAAAAAATTACATTCAACCCGGAAAAGGGGGGCGGGGGCGGAGGGGGGGGGGAGGCCAAAATGAAACCACGGGTTTATGAACGCTCCCTGATTTATTTTAATTCATAATTTTAAACTTGATTTCAAACAAAACATTGTTCAAAATTGTAGATTAATTGAGAAAGATTTATCCAAAATAATTTTCACATTTACTGAAACTGAAACAGGAAAAAGTTTTACATGTTCCGCAGAAAATAATAAGGGGAAAAAAAACCCACTAATATCCTACATTAAAAAACTTTAATTTATCGACGTAGTCATTCTCTATAAACCTGAGCATTATAATATAAACAATTTTAAAACTGAAAAATTCTAAATTTAACGCAACTCTCCTATTTGACAATGCCAAAATGAAGTGTGGGGGAAAATCCGTTAAAGTCGAGCTCAGCTTTCAAAGCAATAATCGCACTTAAAATCGACAATCTAACATCGTATATATCTTACAAATGAATTAATTAGTGCTTAATTAAATAACATGAGATTTTTGTTAAATATAATAATGCAGTAATCAAACCTTTCCTATTTTTTTCGTAAGAAAATGTCCCAAGAAAATGGAGAAGGATCAAACAAGCTCCTTGTATCGTGTGTAATGGAAACTTCTATGACACACTGCACCATCTGTTGGCGACAATTAACGATAGGAGAAAATTCAGCTTGAAGTTAAATGAAAATCCAGGTATTCAAAAATTTGCTTTGTTTAAAAGTTAAAAGTGGCAAATTTGCAACTTTATACAGACAAGGTCATGCGGGATTTTTATATAATAAATAAGAAAAATTGATTCTGTTATTATATTCAAAATTTTATTTATGACAAATTCTGTATAGATAACTCATGCTTTTCATTAAAACATTACATACGCAGTGATATTATAAAAATGATAAAAATAATAAAATTAATTCGCATGTCTATTCACTTGCTTCATTAAGCTTAAATTCCAAAAACAAATTCCATTATTGCCGCTGACTGCTTTAATCAATAAAAAAAAAAGTTTAATCTCATTCCTCGCATTTGGGTTGGGGGAGGGGGGAGGTCAATGGATTATTTCAACTTACCATCAAGTCTACTTCATTCAAGACATCTATTTCTTCTTCAAGTCAACATCTCTACGGCCAAACAACATCTTCAAGATTCTATCAACACCTTATCCACGGCAACCCTCCAACTCCATCATCATTGGTGAACTTTGACTATTGATCTTGGTAGTTATACTTCGTCCAACAAGAGAAAAATAGGGTGTGTTTCCGGTCTAATCACTCATCCGCAATGCTTTGTGGGATCTCTCCTTCAGCGGCTACACAAGTCAATTTGTAATGGCGACGCCGTGCAACAGCTCTTCAGCCAAACAAGGAAAAACTATTCACAGCCAGGCTAGGGAGATTGTGTGGAACGTATTTTGCTACTTTAAAGGAAAACTGTTTTAAAAGCTCATCTGCTTTGATAGAAGTAACTTCCAAGGCAACGCAAGTTTCTTTTTCTTGCGTTCGAACAATTGTTCAAGAAGGAAACGAAGCGTCTTCATGCGAAGCGTCTTCTCCTCGCTTTTCGACTCCTGGAAAGAAAAGGCCCAGAGAATCTCGAACAACGAATCTAGATGACTTTGACCTCTCGATTAAAAGACAATTTTATGAAGTGTACAATATTTTTAATTATAATTAAAGCAAAAAAGCAACTGAATAATATTAAAGCTTCTGCTGTAATATTATAAAGCACTTCTTCAATGAGACATGAGACAGAAGTGCAGTGCTGCCAATGAAATTTTTATAAATACACACCCACTATTCCGGAATTACACGCTTTTACACGCTGGCACAACGGCATTACACACACAAAATACACACAAGAAGGAGCAAGTGATACGAGCCTTTGCAGAACTGCTTCAGCTTCACATTCATGAATTCATGTATTTAAACTTTAAATACGTTAAATACTTTAAATTTTAAAGATCATTCAATTTTAATTTTTTACAATATAAAGTATTAAGATTAGTTATAGAAATCATACCAATACTAGAGTAGAACAATTTTTTATTTAATAATTTAACAAAATTATTGAACAATTTAACATGCTCGGCAGCTCGGCTTGGTGCTCAGAATTAGTACTACTCAGAATGCAAGTCGGAGTGGAGTGGTTGAGGGTAGGAGACCGGAGAATAATCTAATAATCTAATCTAGATTTATGATCTGGTCGATTACACGCAATGACACACAAATTTTTTTTTACACACACCTGACTCAAATTACACACAAATCGTGTAATTACACGCACATTGGCAGCGCACGAGGCCCCCTTTCTCTGATTGGCTAATCTGAAACTTCCTGTGACACACCCTGTTTTTCTCATGTTGGATGAACTAAATGTAGATGCTGTGGGCGGCATTGTACACAGATGGGCAAAAACTAGACATAGAGAAGGGAGGGGGCCCCCCGTAACTCCAATGCTAATTCTGCAAATTTTAAAAAGCATTATCTTCAAGGCTAAATGTATAAGAAGAATTCCGTCTTGTTAAAATAAACCATCCAAGAATAACGTAAGGTGGGTCAATGAGGATTTTATCATAGGCCATACCTCAGATTTTAAATTATTGATGAAAAATATGAAATAAAACCATCCAGTCAAAACGTTTTCGCAACCACATGCGTTCATAACAGTAAGCAGGCGGCAGTGTTGTCATCTGGCGTACATGAAATAGTATTCAAAAAAGTACTAAAAATTCATAAAAACTACTAACTCATTTTTACGTGTCTTACAAGAATAAAATATTTCATTTTTAAAGAAATTTTAAACATGTCAAAGAGCCTGTGAATAATATTATTTATTTTTTATTTTCATTTTTCATAGTAATCTGATATTATTCATCATCTGGGACATTAGGTATCTTCTTAGGGTTGTGATCTGAAATTGTAACACGTCGTGGTATAGTTATCGGGTCTGACTGATGCCATTAATTGTGTCTGTAGGCAACTTGTTTCACTTTTAAGTTTATAAATTTTACAATTTTATAAATAAATACTAAAAAAAGAAGCGCTGTATTTATGTACTGAATAAAATGAAAAAGTGCTGCATTTACAGTACGAATGTACTGCAGGCAGCTACTTTCAGAAGCGGTCTTAGTAAAAGGAGAAAAGTAAATTGCATTACAAAGGATTAAGATTAAGGGATTCTGATTTTGATATTTTTAATTACTTGAGTTGTTGTATCTGTGAGATGTTATGTCTAATATAAACCAAATGATATTAGATTTTATTTTTTCAGTTGGAATTAAATTTTAAGAAGTCATATTCTTAAATCATATTGGATTGATCCTGAAAATAAAGAGACATGAGTACTATAAAAATCTACATTGTTTAAACTGATAAAGTACGAATAATTTTGCTTATCCAAATGTTTATTTTTATCCCTAATCTAAACAATTTATTTCAAAATTTTACTTTCAAGTTACTTGCTTGTTTCATTTCACTTTCCCGTTCAGTCATATTCAACGTCCAATCATTACTTCTTCTCTCGTCATCAAATTCAGCATAAACTTAACAATAGTACAAGATTCTGATATTTACATCCTAGCTGCAACATAACAATCAATCCTCTTTTGGAAATTATTTAAAATTTTTAGCGAGTTGGTATTGTTGAGAGTTTTTAAAACAATGCTTTTCCCTCCGATGATGACGTCCAGCCATGTACATTTAGAAGGCTGTGACATTGGCAACTGTGATATAAATTTTTTAAATTTAATTTGTATTTATTCAAATTCATGACTGGGAAACGTGTTAGCATATTATGAAACCTAGATGCGAACTATAGCATAAGAAAATCTTTTATAAAATAACTACGCAAGTAACAACTCGAACTAAATGAATTATTTGTCCATTTATAAAATCAAAAATTAAGAAAACATTTCAAAGGATTTTTCGCCAGAATTATTTCCCTGCAATGTAATGAACGGAATTAGAGAGACGCAGAAACGATCTAGATGATTAGTTGTAGAGCAGTTTCCTAACAACATCTGGGGAACTGCAACTAGACGCGTGTCGAAAGATTAAATTGAACTCTACCCATCGATAGAAGATAGCCTCCTCCACCTATCGGATGCAGATAACCTCCTCCTCTGACTGGAATTCCTACAAGTAACTAAGGTAACTCAATGATTACCAAATTAAGAATGCAATCATTACATCTTATATAGTTATGATACAGATAATTGTCAGTGCTTATCTTGTCTAATGATTTATGAAATTTTCTAACAATTTCTAACATTTACAATTTTTTCCACCTATTCCCCATCAACTAATACGGCTTTACGCCAGCGTGAAACAATGTCTTTTCTATACCAGTTATTATCTTGTTCACGTGCTCACAGTCAGTGTAAGCACACGGCCTAGTCATTGCCCCTTGTTGCGTCTCCCCACCTTTTTCTAATAATGTCAACCCCTAATTGGAAACTTTTTCATGGGCACTCCTACGTCTTCACGTAATTTGTTTTTTATTAATTATTAATATATTTAAATTTTATATTGAATTTTCAATAAAATGATTCTGAAGATATTGAAAAATTTATATTTTTAATTTCATATGAGCTTTCAACATCAAGAGATATGGAAATTTACTAAATACACCCTCTATACGAAAATATGTACATCTTTGACATTTTATTTGTGTTATAAATGTATACCATATTTTCGGACAGAGCGAATATTATTTTAGTCTCTCTCTATTGTTATAGTTTTATTAGCACACAACAATTTTTGCTTGGGCATTACTTTCTCAGTAATCTATAAAGGCCATAAAGAAATGTAACAAAAGTTCAATAAAGATTTTATGCTTATCAAGATCTGACAAGTTCTCCATAAAAAGCACTTTCAACAAGATCTTGTGCAGGTTTTAACATGTGTATTTGTTTTAATGCCAATTAGACAAAAGCGTTGAGACTATTTAATAGTTATAAAATAATTTAATTAATCTTAAGCTCTATAAAAAAAAGGTGAGAACATAAAACATTAAAAATTTATTGCTGCAATATTATTGGAAAGACTAATTAAAACAACAGTAAACATTGAAAGACTAATTAAAATCTTACATCATTGAAGGTTTGCACTCTTTCAATGTTTTAATTATTTGTAATAAACAAATGAAATTTTTGACTTTTATGTTTCAGCACTTATTTTGTAGAGGTAAGGTTAATTAAATAATTTTATTGCTCTTGATAACACCTTTTAGTGCTTCTCAATTCTTCTGTGCTGAATGGAATAACTTGGTAGATTTACTCTTCAACCCTGCTCATTAACAACATTCCTAGGCTCAAATTCAATATATTCAAATTCAATGGTGGATCAAGAACAAAAATGACAGGAGGGACATCATAATATATGTATGTATATGATATGAAAATGAGTGTGCAAATATATTAATAATATTGATATAAGTTGGGAGATTCGTGGACTTGTATAACTTGTGTCCATCGTAACTGTGCCTTTCAAATGCTATTAAAATATTTTAAATAAGTACATAGTAATTCGATCACGTTTGCTACTTCCAGTTGACATTATTTTGATATTATCATAAAGAAGCATTAAAGCAGATGATGTGTGTTTGAAAGCACTGAGATGTCTACTGATATCCAGTTCAGAAAACACAATTGAAATTGTAAAGCTTAAATTGAATTGCTATAGAATTTTCATTGATATCTATAATGGATACACACTGGTCATGAACTAGAAACATCTCTGAAACATATATAAGTTTGTTTTAATTCTTTTTTTATGCAAAATATTTTGAGTTCATATGATGCAAGCGTATATACTCAAACGGCATGATCTAGAGCCCTGAGTGAAATGATGGATTAACCCACCCTCTATATCTTTGTCTTCATCGATAAAATTGGGTTTAAAACTTTAAGGTTCCATAATTTCAGTGTCTCTATCTCCTAAACGGTTGGATCAATTGGAAAAAATACAAGAATAAACATTTCTCAAATATTGTGTACAATCTGAAAGTACCATTAAAATAGGGGTGTCTATTTAAGATTTTAAAGTTGTCCCTTCCCCCACTCTCAGGGGGTAGGGGTGGGGAGTCGAGTTTGTATCATTGGATAGCTTTTTGATCTTATGTGTATTTCTCCAGATATTCCACTGTCCCAATCTTTTTGTTACAGCCTGTATAGTATTTACTGGATTAAACAGGCGTTTAATGCTTGTGATTTATACTGAATTGTAAATATACTGTACTCTGACCAACGAAAAAAAAGGAGTGTGTCCAGAATTCAATTGTTAGATACAGGTGTAAACAAAAATTAAGAAATTATAACCATTGAATTTGGAAATTTAATTGCACACGCCCAGATTTTCTTTCGTTGAACAGCGCATACTTCTGTAGACATGTTTGATGAGGCAATTTCTTTGTTGAACAGTGTAATAACCTTAATTATTATCTCATGAACTCATTTTTTTTCTTTTTTCCCTTAGATAATTTCTAATCATTAAGAGAGGAAGTTCTGCACTGACAGGGAAAAAAACATCAGCTAAAGAAAAATTATGAACCATATACATGAAACAATAGTAAATCTTAGGCGTATATTAAACGATTTATATGTGACGATTGACAATATTATAACAGGTGTTTCGTGTATTACGCAGTGCGTTTATAAAGATTATATTGAATTTAAAATATATTCCTTTCGAAATCAACCAACCGTAATTCTTTTATATGAGATTTGTGCGATTGTAGAAGTCCAAAGTCGGTTTCATACATGTCCGCATTCAAGAATGTGTTGCAAGCAACACAAAGAAGTACCTTCTTGTTGGCAATCAAGAGAAAGCTGTGAAAGACCCCTTGAATCTGACACTGTTTGTAAAGAAACCGATGCTACAAATGAGTATTTGATTTCTCTTCAAAAGACTTGCAGCACCGTAGATAAATCAACGTCCCCGTTAAGGACAAATGGTTTTGATGAAGAGGACGGTATAGATGTGAGTTTATTGAAGAAAATATCAGACAAACTACTTAGCGAAGACCTTGCTACGAAGGAAAAAGAAAGCCTGATCGAGAAGAACGGAGACGAGGTACACATCGTCAAGCGGAAGGAAGACAAGTCCATAGAAAGCCTAGATAAAAAGAAGGAAGATAAACCTGTTGAAAGTTTAGGTAAAAAGAAGGAAGATAAATCTGCTGAAAGCTTAGGTAAAAAGAAGGAAGATAAGTCTGTTGAAAGTTTAGGTAAAAAGAAGGAAGATAAATCTGCTGAAAGCTTAGGTAAAAAGAAGGAAGATAAGTCTGTTGAAAGCTTAGGTAAAAAGAGGGAAGATAAATCTATTGAAAGCTTAGGTAAAAAGAAAGAAGATAAATTTGTTGATAGCGTTGGTAAAAAGAAGGAAGATAAATTTATTGATAGCTTTGGTAAAAAGAAGGAAGATAAATTTACTGATAGCTTAGGTAAAAAGAAGGAAGTTAAATCTGTTGATAGCATAGGTAAAAAGATTTTGAAAAGTAGAAAAGTTAGTAAACCTTCAATGATGATCAAATCTATTCTCAAAAAAAGCTTTGTAGCACAAACCGGACCTTCTCGTCGAAATCTCAGCACTAAGCAAATCAAAACGGGATTAACAACGCCAAAATCAAAGTACCCCGGTGATAAAATTTTTCGTTGTAAATACTGCCAAAAGAGTTTCACACAATTACTAGAAAAGCAGGTTCATGAACGAACCCACAAAGAAACGAAAAAATATAAATGTAGCTACTGTAAAGAGAGTTTCAATAATTTAACAGGTAAAATAAACCATGAGAAGGCGGAGCACACAGGTGAACGACCTTATTTCTGCAGCTTTTGTGAACAGACTTTCTCTTCGACATCGAGTAGAATTGCTCACGAGGAGCAATCTCATATAGCAGAACCAGCTTTCATTTGCAAATCCTGCGGAAAAAACTTTCCCAACTTCTCCGAGCTCATAGCCCATCAAAGAATACACAGAAAGAAACCCAAATATCACTGTGAAATTTGCGGTAAAAGTTTTAGTTGTTTATGTTTACAAAAAACGCACGTTATAAGCCATCAACGAGAAAATCCTAAAACGTGAACATATATCGAGCAATACAGCTATCGAAATAAAAGCCTGAAATTATGAAAAGGATTCATAGTAAATATCCTGAATCCGAATTTCATAATAAAATCCATTTGGATTATAAACGGGGGAAAACGTGGAATAAACACCAAATCTGTATTTTATGAAGAATGTTAAAGAAAAACTATACCATGAAAAATGCGTTATTAAGTGTATTGAATAAAGGAAGCGCAACTGCTGAGTAACCAGCTCTTTAATAATTTCTGTATTTCTCAAAAAACTCATATATTATCAACATCCAGGTGTTATTTAAAACCATGATCCTTTTATAAATTTAGAAGTATGTTCCATATACTATGATGTAGTTTATTAAGTCTCCATTCTATTTTATTAGTGTTTAATATAGATTTATTGTTTCGACATTGTTTTCGTTAAAGATCTCATCGTAACGATCAAAATTGTTTAAAGAGACGAGTTTCATTTAATAAAACAATAAAAATGTATCATCAATACAATAAACATCCACTACATGTATTTTTGAATTTTTTTAAACAATTCACATTATTTCAATGTTAAGTACACGATTCATTGAAAATATGATATTTTTTTTTCTAAATTGAAAAAAAAAAAAGAATTGGATAAATACGAGCAATAAATAAATAATAACAGAACAAACACCTCTTATCCACAAAATATTTTTACTGGACATATACATATTTCGAATCCTTTGGGTTCATTATTCAAAAGAATAATCGGTACAATCAATCGACAATCGAACAGTGCAGGTAAAACGAAACGAGTGGTCCGAAAGCAACGCTTTCACTGCCATACTCGTCCAGAAAGTAACTACGGGAAGTACACTGAACTAGGCAAGAAGCCAGATGAAACCTAGTTAAGTCATCCAGAGGATAAGATGGAGTCCTTTCCTATCAGGACGATATGGTTGAGTGTTGATTGACGAGGGACAAGGGACACGAGGAGCTAAGAGATCCAATATTCGGGAAATATGGCCTTTTGGATGTCGTCGAAATTGATGTCCAGGATGTGACGCGGCCTGCGATGTCTAAGAAGGCTTCTGAAGGTAAGCGGGTGCTCAAGAATACCTGCAACCAGAGGATTGGGGTGGTCCTTCATCTTCGGAAGCAGCTTTTTCATCAATTCCTGGACGTGATTCCCAATGGGAGGTATCTCAAAATCGTCGGCAATAGAAGTATTTGTTGCAACTCTCCTGTCAAGTTGGGCAATGGTCCTCAAGGTAACGTTTTGGAAAGTTTGGAGGTCCTTCTATCTGGACTTGCATATTGTAGCCCAGGCAGGCATACCATAAAGCAAGATGGTTCGGATTACAGTCTTATACAGCAATAGTTTGCAGTCCAATCTAAGCGCGCTGTTTCGCCCCAGAAGAGCTACCAGACTGAATTTTGCCTTCTTTGCCTTGTTGATGGCGTAGGAGACATGGTCGCCCTAATTTAGCTTGGCATCTATTACCACTCCGAGGTATTTGTAATGTTTTACCCACTCGAGCTCTTTACCAGAAAGGAAGAGAGGAGTCGAGGGTTTCCGAAGTTTCTTTGTAATGAACATTACCTTGCATTTGTCAACATTTAGATTCGGTCTCTACTTGCAAACCATTTCTCGCACTTATGTAAGGCATTCTGCAATCGAGATATGACATGAGCGGGAAAGCGGTCAGTGGTCATGATGGACGCGTCGTCAGCGAACAGATACAGCTTGCATTTTGTAAATGTTGGGAAGTCATGGATGAAAAAGTTGAGTGCAGGGCCAAGGACAGAACCCTGGGGAACACCAGCTTTGACGCCACACGGATTTGACATGGAGCAGCCAACCTTTACACGAAATATCCTGTTCGACAGAAAGGATCTAATCAAGGTAATAGGATCGTCCAGAAATCCACATGTAATCATTTTGTGTATCAGGCCTTCGTGCCAAACCTGATCAAAAGCTTTTCGGACATCCAAAAACACAAGACCACCATATTTAGCGCAGTTAAGAGGAGTGAATTAGATTATTTGATTCACAAAAATCATTGAACCTCTTCAGAATTGTGCGTTCTGTAGGGAAGAAAGTGTAGGCAATAATGGCCCTGTAGCTGACAGGAAGAGCGGGATTGAGACCAGGCTTTGGTATAGAGAGGATGACTGACTTTTTCCAGGAATCTGGGAAGTAGCCGTGGTTCCAGCAGTCGTTTAAAATCTTTGTGATAGCGCAGCTTACCTTTGGAGGCAAATTCTTAAGAGCACCTTTAGTGATGGCGTCTAGTCCAGGAGCCTCGTTACTCTTAACTTGCTTAATGATGTTCGATACCGCGGCGTTGTCAATGACATGGGGAGACTTTTTTACACGATGGAGGAGATCAAACTTAATGCAGCTATTTTTAACTTGACGTGTGTTCTCGATACCAGCCAGTCTATCTTCAAGGGGGGGGGGGTGGTGAATTGACTCTTAAGTGAGTTTGCGATGAGTTGGGCCTTTTCCTGGGGACTGCTGACAAAGTTCCCATCATCCGTAAGCAGAGGAGATAAATCAGTGTTCTTCTTATTCTTGAGGGCCCTGACTGCACCAGAGGGAGTTGTCCTGGACTGACAGACTCTTGATTTTGCTGCACCATCTTTGGATTCGTAGTTCCTTGATCTGTTCGCTGACCTCTGTTAACCTACTGTACTTAGTCTTGAACTGCAGACACCTAGTACGTTACCACAATCTTCTAAACGAGTTCTTATCACGTATGAGTTGCCTGATGGATGGGGGCAGATCGATATGGTCGGGTCTCTTCCGGTCAATGTCAGTAGCACTAGCATCACTGGCTGATTTAATCGATTGAGTGATTTCACTGATATTACTATCAATGACAACATTGTTGGCAGGATCAGTATATGGGATGCTATACTCTTTAAGCAAATCTCTAAAAAGCTGTCAAGCGTTGCATTTATTTTATTATGTAGTATTTTCATAACTGATAATGGGGAAGTGGGTGAAATATTGATTGCCAGATTTGAACGAAACAGAAGTTGTGAATTAATTAAAACTGTCTAAAAAATATAATTGTAAAAAAAAAAAAATTGTCAAGATTTCTTTAATCTTTAATATTTTAATTAAGAATAAAACGATTGTGAATGGCAAATTATTATAAAAAAAGAACAAAAATTTATTTGTTTGTTTTATTGATTAATTAATTACTTACTTACTTTTCAAACCCGCTTATCCGTTAGGGTCGCGGGGGCAGCAGCCCTATGGAGGATCTCCAGCGATCGCGATCTTCCGCCATCAGGCGCATGTCATCCCTGGTAATATCCAAGCGACTCGAACCCAGATTCTCCATGTAGTCTAGCCACCTGGTTCTAGGCCGGCCCCTTGGTCTCTTACCCACCGGCTTGGAAAATAACAACTGCCTAGGAAGACTAGTTTGCGGCATCCGTATCACGTGGCCATACCAGCGCAACTGAGATCTCTCAATGCGGAGAAGTAGCGGCTCAACACCTAAAGATTCCCTTATTGTGCTGCTGTACACTCTATCTAGTAGGGTAACACCTGCCACACCTCTCAGGAATCTCATTTCGGCCGCTTGTACCCGCGATCGCACTCTTTCGGTCATTACCCAAGCCTCATGACCATAGGTGAGAATGGGGACAAAGATAGATTTGAAGACGGAGAGCTTGGCTTTGTTACCCAGCTCTCGTTTCGTTACCACGGATCGCCACAGTTCACGTCTGACACAGCTTGCTGCACCGATCCGAGCATCCAATTCTTTCTCCTGCCGTCCATCACTCGTGAATGCAATCCCGAGATACTTGAACTTCTCCACCTGTCTCAATGAGGCTCCCCTAACATGGAGAGCGCACTGAGCAGGCTGTCTTGAAAGAACCAGAGCTTCGGTTTTAGCCACACTGATCTTCATCCCAGCTTCTTCACATTTGGCTGCAAACCGGTCTAGTGCATGCTGAAGGTTCGTGCGGGAAGACCCAAGCAGGACAAGGTCGTCCGCAAAGAGCAACCTCTCCACCAGGCAGTCGCCCACACAAACACGCTCATCGCCTCGGCTGCCCCTGTCTATCCAGTCCATAAAGATAATGAACAAGATGGGCGACAGTACGCACCCTTGGCGGAGTCCAACACCCACGGTGAACGGTCTTGACTTAATGCCATTTATCCGGACACACATCTCAGAGCTTTCGTACAGAGACATGATAGCAACCAGTAATTGCCCATCCACTCCATACTCTTGCAACACTTGCCAGAGCTTCTCCCGAGGAACTCTGTCATATGCTTTTTCGAGGTCCACAAAGCAAGCGTAGACCTCTTTTGCATACTCCCAGGATTTCTCAAAGATTTGCCTTAGAGCAAAGATGTGATCCGTCGTGCTTCGGCCAGGTCGGAAACCACACTGCTCCCCTGACAGTTTGGAGTCGACTATTTCCCGACTTCTCTTCTCCAGACACTTAGCGTACACTTTCCCAGGAATGCTGAGCAAAGAGATGCCTCGATAGTTGTTGCAATCTCTCTGATCTCCCTTTTTGAAGATAGGGATCACAATTCCGGTCTGCCATTGCTTAGGGGCCTGTCCAGATATCCAAGCAACCTGACACACCCGAGTCAGCCACAGGATACCATCCTGATTTAAGGCCTTTAACATCTCGGACCGGATTTCATCATCACCTGCAGCTTTGCCAGTCTTCAGGGACTTAATTGCCCATCTGACTTCTGTTTCAGTGATACTACCGTGACTATTCTCCGCTCCAAGGTGCACCTCGTATGCCTCAGTTGTTGTTGTCACCGGATTAAGAAGAGATGCAAAGTATTCCTTCCACCTATGCAATACGCTCTCCTCCGTTTTCAGAAGCCTCCCATCTGAACTCTTAATAGTTTGTGATGAAAGAGACTTCTTTCCACGGAGGCGGCGCACGGTCTGCCAGAACACCTTGTTTGCCGAACCATAGTCTGCCTCCAATTTCTCCCCGAACTTCTCCCAGGCCTTGGCTTTAGCTGTTGATACTGTCTTTGCTGCTGCTTTTCGCGCCTCAGTGTACCGCACTCGACTCGAAGTTGACTTATTTGCAAGCCATAGCAAATAAGCTTCCTTCTTTGCCTTGACAGCTTCTTGGACTTCACCGTTCCACCATGCAGTCCTTTTCTCACTGCCCTGCGCCACACTCAGCCGCTTACGACCACAGCACAAAGCAGCCGAAGTAATCACAGCAGTTTTAAACAACTGCCACTCCTCTTCAACAGTACCACGATCACTGGGTAGTTCTTTGAAACTTGAAGATATGCTATCTGCAAAGGTCTTCCTCACAGCTCTATCCTCCAGTGCCTCCCATTTGATGCGCCAAGTTTGTCTGAACCTAGTATTTCGCTTGGTTGGCATGGATTCAGAGAACCGCAAAGTGCAGACAACAAGGTGGTGATCAGTTGATAGTTCTGCCCCTCTTCTCACACGAGTATCCAACACTGATCGGAATAAGTCAGCTGAAACAATTACAAAATCAATCAGTGACTTCTGGTCCATTGCATCCCTGTACCAGGTATACTTATGGACATCCCTGTGCTGGAAGAAGGTGTTTGTGATGGAAAGTCCATTGTTGCAACAGAGATCCAACAAGCACCTCCCATTCGCATTTAAATCGGGGTCACCATTCCTCCCAATCACGCCCCTCCACGTTTGGTCATCAGCCCCTACGTGTGCATTGAAGTCGCCCATCAGGATGACAGAATCTGCACTCCCTCTCCTGCTAAGAGCAGCATCAACTTCATCTAGAAAAAGTGGGTACTCTGTGACTGCATTCGGAGCATATGCAACGAATAGAGAGAGAGACCGTTTCCCTATCTGAAGCCTCAGGAGACACAGTCTTCCACCTAAGGGGGTCCAATCTGCAACATAATCTGCCAGCCGGGGACTTGTGAGTATCCCCACTCCCGCCTGGGCAGTCATGTTAGGGTTGACACCAGAGTAGAAAAGCTTCCACCCTCCTTCTAAGTCCACAGTTCCAGAACCTGGACGTTTCGTAGAGGTAATACCTATGATATCCAGTCGATACCGTTTGGCTTCCTCCACTAACTCTGATTCCTTTCCTGTCATGGAGAATACGTTCCAAGTGCCGATTGACAGCACCCGATCCCGTTGTCGCTTTACCAGTTTCTCCTCCTGGGTAAAGGCATGCGCTGCCCCCGACCGTTTCCCCAAGCGCATAGCGAGTGCACTGGTGGGGCTTCTCGGAGGCATTGCTCCGAGATAACAGCCGGGAGACTGTCGACTATTTTTCGAACGAGAGCCTCTGCCTAACTCCCGAACGCGGGTGACTTTAACCTGCGCCACACCCGATGCAGTATAAATTCTCTTATTTGTCAACATCATGAGATATGTTTGTTTGGATACTCTTCGTCTCACTTCTCAACCATGACCTTTCTGGTAATTTAATTATTTATTACTATGGATCACATAATAAGACATAAATAATATTACTAATCGAGACTAGATGCCCGTTTTCTTTTTTAAAAATAATTCTCAAAAAATAATGATTATGAACCAGGATTAGGTTCAAGAGCAAATAGGCGCTTTAATTTTATTTTTTTATTAAATAAGGTTGAATATCAAAGTCATTGAAATAGTTATTGTTTTAAAATGTTCTAAAAGGTTAATGTTCACTATCTGCACAATCACAATGCTGAAAGTTCACTATCCGCACATCAAAATCGTAAAACTTCAGAAATCGCACAACAGAAGACGAAACTTAACTAACCAGCCAAACGAAATTAAGAAACAACAGAAATACTGCAAACAAAAGAAACAAGAAATTAATCCTCCCGAGGAAAGTAGCGGAAGCGCTGAGGTCATCTATTTTTACCCTTTTATCTGCACTTTTTAACCCCCCCCCCCCACATATTTTTAATCGAACAATTGATTTTCTCGAACGTAGTATTTAGAAAATGAAAAAGAGCTCTGTCCTCTTTCGTATCTCATCATTTCCGATCGAATGATATATCACATGCCATAGCTCTAAATACCAAGTGACTGCTACCCCCAAAACTCCGACCCTATTGGGACAATTTGGCCCAAACTTTACAGTAATGATGAACTTGTTTATAAGAATCTACATACCGAATTTCACACCTTTATGTGCATAAGTACGCGCAGACCTTTTGGTCCCCTCTAATTTCCGCCCTCGAAACTCCGACCCCAGTGGGCCAATCAAAACCAAACTAAATAGTGAAGGTGCCCATGCCCATAGTAAGCTACATTCTGAATTTCAACCTTCTACCTCAAAAAATGCGGAAATTACGAAGGGGACGGACGGACAGACAGACGGACATTGTGAAAATAATAAGTAGCTCCATTCTTCCGCTACTTAATAAAACCACAAACAATCAAAGAAACAAACAAAAAAACTCCAAACAATCAAAGCGAAATAAAAACCACACTAACTCAAACACGCAAACGAAACGCCAACGACACAAGCGAAACTCAAAACCTTTAACAACACAAAAACAGCTCTGGCCACACAAGTTTTTCAAATTGAAAGACATTAACACAAAAAACTAGATGAAACAAACTATCCATTCAGCAATGCAAATACTCAATGCGGCCAAGAAAAATGAGTTTGCATTTATTTTTCAAACTCCCGCTCTTTGAGTCACACACACACACACACACACACAGAGCACAACCAGCAAAAAACATCACCAAAACAACAGAGGAACACTAACCTTTTTACGCAACCAGCCGAAGCTCCACAGAGAAACAAAAAAAATACACTGAAACAACACAACTCCAAACACTACAGCAACCCATCCACAAATGCCGACACCAGAAAGAGCAAAAACAACTCTGCACTAGTGATGAGCGTGATTTCACTACCTGTGACTTTTTCACTGATAGTGATATTTCACAGGTAATCACTGCTACTCTCGAACATTCGAAACCGTTCGTTACCAGTGATTTTCACAAACGCTACTCTCGAACCTGTTATCGTTACCAGTAGTGATTTTACGTGCGATTTTCACTGTTTCACGGTCAATCGAGGAAACTGACGCGTTAACAATTATAACTCTTTTAACCAATCAGAATGCACAGGAAAGAGAGCATTCGCTTGTTCCGTGATGTTTTCTAGCGATCGTTGATTAATTGACCAAGCACTTCGTATTAGTGCTTGTTTCTATGTCGTTTATCGATAATATTTCGTACATAAAGTTTCGTTTCATAAACATGCAAGGCTCCTGAGCATGTAAAGGAAGAGCATGTAAAGGAAGAGCATGTAAAGGCTCCTGATATATTTATTTTACTCGTATCTGCAATTGATAAACAATAGATGTGATATCTAATTCTAGTACCGTGATTTCTTTACTTGTTGACATTTGCATACTCAGAGGGATAGCAACTAATTTTATTGTCGATACATTAATTATGCAATGATTAAACATGAAACGATATTTATGGGAGACCAGGAGAACTTGGTCAAATATCGATGGCATCGATAATTTTTAATTGAATTACATGTTATTAATAAATCCCAATAAGAAAAACGGGACAATCCCACAAAACCGAGACGTCGCTACAAGCAGTTTG
>JAHWFO010063765.1:632746-660689 GCA_023313115.1 Rhysida immarginata
TGGCATGAGAACCTTCACGTGGGAGTAGTTCCCAAACTTTTTTATACGGAAGCATCATTTTAATTTTAGGCAAGATATATATTTTGCCAAGATAAGTGATCTATATCTTCAAATGCTTTATGCTAGACATTCCACAACTAGTATGATGACAATAGGAATAGGGGATAATCTGTGGCCATGCGTCCATATGAAAAAGAAATAAAACGTTTCCCCAAGTTCCTTCTGTGCATTCAGTCTGTTCACTGGGTGACTATGAATTGATGTAAATGATTTTAAATTAAAAAAAAAAAACAAAAAGGATTTTAAATTTAATTTTTATCATTTTAGATGCCTCTTTTCATAGCTTTCACATACCCTAGTCAATGGGTAATGACTTGCATATCAAGATATCCACTTTCTTTTTGGAGTCGTTGCAGCTCTAAACTGTTGCTGCAAAGGTGATCGTCATTTGATGTAAGGTTTGCCCAGGGATGAAAGAGTAGTGGTATACTCTTTCCTCCTTGGTTTGTCTTAAGATGTATACAATTAAATGATTCATTTTGTCCAAAGTACCATAATGAATAAAAAAAAACTGTCTGGGTCACCATTTCTAGATTTCTAAGATTATAAATACACGTATTTATTGTTTTATATCTTTTGAATATCTGACATTGTACGAACTGTAGTAACTGATTACTACTGCAGATATGTGATTGTATCATTGAAGAGTGTGATGGATTTTAAATATTAAAAGAAAGTAAATATGATCTTTGTCGTATTTATTAAGTTACATAATGTATTAAGGTTAGGTTAATGAAATACCACACATTGTAATATCTTTAAATTTTTAAAAACCCGGATTAAATTATTACTTTAAAAATGCCTCTTTTATCGATTGCAGAATATAGGCTAAAAATTAGCAGCAAATAAGTACATTTAATATTTAATTAAGAATTAATTTAATAATAAATGAATTATAAATTAAAGTAATTAATGAATCAAGACATATAGACAGATATTCTTTAAACTTTTTTCGAATTGACCTGTCTATATTTCTTGGTAATAAAAAGCATACATCAATTTTGAATCTCTGGAAATTAGATTAACAAAATAATAAAAAAAAGATACATGTAGTCTTATTCATATTTGTAGAAGTGCTGTCCTTTTAAATTCAGTTTAAAACCTTAAATGTTAATTTAAAACAATAATGATAATAAAGCTATTAACGGATTCAAAAATAAAGATCTTGCCAAGGGGAAGAAAATTTTGCTTCAGATTCAAATGAGCGGACAACCGTAGACTTATCAATGAGGCACAATCACGGTTAGTAATGACTTACATTTAATAACCATGGTACTACTCAATGCCTTCTGGTTTGTAGATAATTTTAGATTAAAAATCTATAACTAATATTAAATGTAAGCTGTATTTATAGTTATAAGTTTATTAGGTCAACATTAATTGAAACTGTAACTGAAAAGGTTTTATTAAACCAAGTTAGTAGACCACAACGTGTGCTTCTTGGATCACACGGAGGATACCCAGCCGATAATCAATTTCTTGTCATGTCCTTTTGAGCATATCGACATCCACCTTATTAATAGCAGCCGTGATTCAGCGTTTCAAATTCGTAATGTCCTTAACTTTGTGAAACACGATAAAAAATTTTCAGTTACAGTTTCATATATTGAAATCCGTTTCTGTTTATCTTTATTAGTTTTTTGGTAATGGACAGATAAAATGTGTCAGATCTTTTATGGACACCCTGTATAATTACAAGCTGAGATTTAAACAGGAACAAAAAAGGACGTCAAAGTGATCTCATCAGTGCACATGGTTACAGCGATATCAGATAAGGTTGTAACCAGCTTGAAAATATCTAAGGGGCCAGCTAGATTGTGACCAAATTGAAACTATCTAGCCTAAAAAATAAAACTTTTAAAGGTACAATCTGTTGATTGCGCCATCAGTCATTACAAAGAATCCTACCTGAGAGCAGGACAAAACCCCCAGGTGTAAAATTCCCTGGTAAAAATAACACGGATGAGGTAAAACTCCACAGGTAAAAAACCACGGATTTTACCTCATCCGTGTACAAAACTCCCAGCGTAAAAGCACATGTACAAAACCCCCAGAGATAAAAGCTGTGGTAAAAGCATAGAGCTAGACATAACCTCCAAATGAAGCCTCAATTTTATATCATTTTTTTATACTTTTCAGATCATTTTTCTCGAGTTATTCGAAAATTTACTACAGTTTTTACCTTGTATTGTGTAGGGGGGGGGGGGGGGGCGGAAGAGCGTCTTTTAAAAAAATGTTTTCTAAGATTAATTTACTGAATAATTTTTTTAATCTTATTAAACCTAATTAATTTTCTTATATACGGGAATTATCGTAAATTCGGAATAATTTTATGTTCTCCTTATGGTCTTACGCCGCAAATATAAATGTAATTCAAATAATGAATTGGTCTCAACGAAATGAATGGACGCTTTACATTACATGGTTGAATGGGGAAGAATGTATAACATTTTTCAAGCAAAACACCAGATGACGAATTGTACTACCCATCCTAAAGCAGCCATTTTTAATGTTAACCTACGGGAAAACGGCGGTTTTAATTGAAGTTTTTTTAAGTACGAGGGGAAACAATTCGGTTTTAAAAGATTTATTAAAATTCAATAATAAATGAAAATTGTTAAAAAAAAAATAAATTGTTTAAGTGCCAGATGGATTTTCTTATGAAAATTCGCATAAAAAATACCGCTTTTTTTAAACATTATTTTGCTGAGCTACATAATTTATTAATTCCATAAAAGTGTTTAGCCTGGCATTTTTTAATTTGAGAAAGCAATAAATATTGCAAATTGTTAACTTTTCACTTCTGTTAAAATTTTTATTACAAATTTATTTTAAAAATTCATTTTAATTAAAAATAAGAACTTGTGAAAAAGTGATAGATATCAATAAAAATAGTGAGACATTTAATATTTTTAACATCACCATTTTTATTATTCAGAACAAAAAATTGTAGTTTCTCCCATAGGTTAACATTAAAAAATTGCTGCCTTAGGGTGGATAGTACAATCTGCCATCTGGTGTCTTCTGATGTCTAAATTCTTCCCTATTGCTATCGACATTTTAATAAAGGAAAAGGAAAATATGTGTCAGAGGCTATACAAATATCTTTAAATATTTTTTAGATCTCAGTGTTTGTAAATGCATATAGTTGGGGCTTTATAAAACAACAAATATTTTTACGACATAGGCATGATTATTAAATGTTAGGGCTCACGCATTTTAGTCGTAGACTTTTTTCATGGATGAACATGAAACGGAAATAATTTAGAGAAACACTTTCGAAGGAACGACTACGCCAGGAGTTTCCAGGACTTGTACAGCCGTTCCCAGAAGTGCATTACCATCGACGGGGATTACTTTGAAGGATAGTAACTGCTGTTTAATGTAAGTCAGCAATCCACTCGCAATATGAGGTCATTCACCGAACTTAATTGTCAGAGGTTGTATTACCGTTCAAAAGATACAACCCTTACAATGTCGGACGGACGGACAGGCAGCGGAGGCTTAGTAATAGGGTTCCGTTTTTACCTTTAGGTACGGAACCCTAACAAACACTCAGAAAAATAATCTCCATATTTTGAATTATTTTTCTTTATAACATCTACCTTTTTGAAGCCACTTCTCATAGCGGGGTACGAGTTGTTGTATCTGTCTTCATAAATTGCTGCTTCAACCACGTAATCCCGTCAACAGATTGTTGTTGAACTTCTGGCCATCAAGGAAAGACTTCAGCTACTAAAAAAAAAAAGATGAAAGTCGCTAGGTAAAAGCGGCCAGAATTTCAACAAAGAAGCTGTCACTACGTAGTTCACATCTCAGGCACTCGCGAACGAACCCCACACTTCGTATCCTTACTTTACATTGCTAACCGTATCTGGAAGTCATTAAACACTGTTTATAGTTATGTTTTGTGTACAAATTTCACCGCCCCGATTGAACATAATGCTACTACCGCCCTTACTAATCCTTTCGGTGTCCCCAGGTGGCGATATCGCCCACTCTGAGAAGCACTGAAGCTTTACTCGTTTGCAGTTTTCAGTGCCGTCCTGGTGATTAAAACTTTAAAGTTGACAAACTTTTCCAAACCCCCGACGCAAAATTGCCAGATCTGTAATACAAGAGATTTTTGTATGAGCATAGCCTACAACAATGGAAACCTGATATGGTATGAGATAAATTGAAATTAAACTTGGCTGGAACATTTGTTGGCGCTCTAGTTGATAACTACTCAGTCGGAGTCACATTTCGGAAACACAAGGATAGTAAATATCAGGAGTTAATAACAATATATTCTTGTAATGACATAAAATAGTTAAATGCCATATATATATTTATTTATTTTTGAGAGATTATTTAATATGTTTAAATTGTTGTTGCATGATGACAGTGTTAAATGCACGTGCACCGTTGTGCCTTCATTGTAAAATTCTAATTATGGAACATATACATGATGATGATGGAACATGCACATCATTTATGCCATCAACTGAAATATTATCACGTTTTAACAATGATATGTATCTAAAAATTAGTGAAAATGAAACTTTTGAATGTATGAATTTAAATATTTGAAATTTTGTTATTAATAAAAAGTTTAAATTATAAGTAGCGGTTTATTTCTTTTGTGTTTGGCAATCACAGTTGTTATTTTCTGACAGGCTTATATGTAGCAAAAAGCGTAGCATAATTGAGATGGGTTTGTAGCATAAAGTAGCATAATTCAGATGGCACTGTAGCACTTTCCGTTTTCAAAACCTGGCAACACTGATTGAAACATCTATTGACGTCATAATACATAAGTACGAGGCCAACGAGAGACATGAGTTGGCCTCGACATAAGTATTGTAATGTCTTGTGAGTTGCTCAAAAGTGTTTTTTTTTGCAACGAGGAAATAGAGCGATAAGCAATATAGAACTCGTCAGCAAAAAACTGTAGTTTTAGAATAGATAAATATATGACTGTTTTCGCTCATCGATTTCCTCGCTGCAAAAGAAAGAAGAAAAAAGCTTAAGACATTACTTATCGTACTGGGCCAGACAAATCTTGTCGTCGCACTGGGCTAGCTTACTGGCCACAAACCAACCAGAATTTCTACTAACGGAACTTGTCACCCATTACATGCAAATTTTGTATATGGCATGTCTCTTTATTGATGGTCTCTGGTGTGTACAGGAGAGAAACCGTATAAATGAAATTATTGTGAGAAATCATAAAATGAAAAAAAAAAAAAAAAAGAACAATTCATCATCTGATTCTCACTGAAAAATCGTACATTGCTGTTATTGCAATAAAAGTTTTGCTTCAAAAGCACACAAAATCAGTCCCCGGAAATCGGCACAAAAGATTACATACAAGAGAATAAACCTTAAAAGTGTGAATATTGCGAGAGATCATTCACTGATTCTGGAACGAAGAAAAGTCATTATCAAATTGGATTATACAGAGTGATCCAAAACTCGCGCACATCGAAATAATAATAATAAAAAAAAAAAGACGACATTAAGTAATACTTTTTGACATAGTATTTACACAATATATGTATATATATTTACAACATGTGCTAAAATTAGAAAAGTTTCAAAATAGCCGATGAAACTTTTCAACTATTACACTATTTATAGACAATAGAAATTGCATGTGTGCAGAGTTTTGGGTCACTTTGTATATCTGTCAGCATTGTACAAAAAGTTTTTCCCATATAAAATTAAAACTTTACACGAAAGTCTCCATGTAGTGCGATCGTCCCCAACCTGTTTATTGACAATTCGTAATAAGACATTTCAAAACTTTATGCGCAGAAGAAGCCCCCGAATGTGGTCGAATGTTCGATAAACGGCTAGAACGTGACGAATTCGAGATTGCATGAACATATAAGACGCAGAAGAGTTGGGTTCCGCAGTTGTTTCATTGCTACGAGTGCAATTCCACAATATTACATACATACGAGTCGAATTGATAACCTCCTTTTTTGCATCATATCACAGTATATTCCCACTTCTCATCCTTTTTTGAAGTCGGTTAAAAAAAAGATTGTTTTAAAAAGTAATTTAATTCAAATACTTCGCTGTTCTTCTAGCCACTATATATACCGGGTGATCCAAAAGTCAGTAGACTTTTTAAAACCTTATAACTATTAAACCATTTACAATAAAACAATGCGGTTTCCACCATCGGCGGATTTAAAGTAAAATGAATGAGGGGGCTACTAGCACGGCTAATAACTGGATGGGAGGAGGGGAAGTTAAGCCGTCGGTTCCGGATACTACTACCACCACCTTGTAGCATTCGTAATGCATGATGAATATGGTACATGGCACGAACAAATCACAAATATTATCTAAGTATTAAGCCCCATCCACTGGCCGGTGGCGTCATACTCAATTAGAACAGTAATAAGTAACTCGCCAGGGGGGGCTAAGTCCCTATAGCCCCCCCCCCCCAAATCCGCCGATGGTTTCCACAGAAATGCTCAGAAACACGGGGGATTTTTGTTTATAATGAAAAATATTTTTTTTTATATTAGTTACAGTTTTGACCATTATGTAGAATAGAGGACTAGATAGAGATCTATCTAGTGCTCTAATGTAGAATACAATCTTATCATGCGTGAAATAAGCAGATGCGTTAATTGCACATTATCTTGGCTCCAAGGATGTTATTTTGATGTTGCTTTCAGAAACGCTTCGACACAAGCGATTTTTAGAAGATTCAAGAAACTAAATTTAAGACGAATTTAAAACTCCAAATCTAATATCAAATATATATTTTTTTAATTCTATATCAAATTTATTAAAGAATAGCTAATGAGTGGTCTGAGAGGATTTATTAAAACGCCATACCTCAGATATTGAAATGTTAAAATACAGGTGTTAAAGGCGTTTAAATAAATATATATGAAAAATTAGCCTGGGATCGAACCAGGAACCCAATGGCTAATCGCGCTAACGCTCTGACCAATTAAGCTATTGTTGACTGTTGACTCTTGGCTTAATTTTTCATTTATCATTTAAATTTAATATCATATTATCCCGGATGCACGACAATAATAAATAAATAAATAATATGATTGTTATTAAATGTTTAGATTATATCTAAATGCATTATAAATTTAAATTATAACATCACTTTTTTCCTTCTTTGCACCAAAAAAGTGGGGGAGGGGGGGTTGCCGAATTTCATCTTATCTACCCTGGATTATCTTATTTTGGACCAATCATTCCGAGAAAATCACTTACCCTTCTCGTGTGTAACGAACTACAAGGCAGGTAAGGAACAGTTCCTATAGATTATCGATTAAAATATGGTACTTAATTCTCAAACTTTCTTAGAATTATATAAAATATTATCATCGTTTAGAATATTGCATCGGCTTTTGCATTTTTAATTGTTAATATTTATGTAATTGGATAATTGATTCATAGTCGATTTACATTGATCAGTAAAAAAAGTGTTTTGGATCCTTCAACGTCATCTTATCATGCTGCATTGAAAATCAGTTTAAGACAATTTATATACGAATTAAGTGAAATTCATGAACTGGAGAGTCTCATGTTTATTTTTTTGACCCATTTAACGTATTTATTTATAACAAATATGATAAATTATCGTTAGTGTCAAATTTTTAATTAAATGAGTGAGAAAAGAGAATGAAAGGAGTTAATCACCTTCTTTTCCCCTTTGTAAATTTAAAGATATATTTTCGTGGGTGTAATTTAAAATCTCTTTTCTGCGAATTAAGTTATCAGTTCCAATCCTAAAACATTTTTTTTTTTTTTACTAAATTTTCATTTTTAGAAAGTTAATTATTAATTTATTAAGTTTAATTTTCAATTAATCTAATTTATTATCCGTTGCGACGCAAGAATCTATTTGTATTTTAGGGATGGGCGATATATTTTGATATTATCGTTATCACGATATTTACGTTTGATTTAATTAGTGGTGTGCGATCCATCGAAAACCATCGATGGTTTTGTTCGTCGATCAATCGAAATTTCGATGGTTTTCAACCATCGAACGATTTTTATAAAACACCGATTGCCAGCGATGGTGGTTTACAAACCATCGATGGAAATTTCGATTGTACTTCGATGGTAAATGGTTGATTAAGTCAAATCACCAGACGAGACGACCAATGCGGTTTCGAGATTTGGCGCTGGCCTCCCATTGGTGCTTTATACCAGATAAATAATTGAGAAGTGACAAACGAATTTTCTGGAGAAACAAACGCCACCATCAGCAAGGTAATTCCGCTTGTATCTATAATGGCAGATGCACTTAGCAATTTGAATCCCCAAACAACCGTCAGGAATGCTTTAAGAAAATCCGCATTTCACCAAATGGGCAAACGATTTGGTAAACATAAAAAGAGCGTTTTACACAGTGTAGCAACCATACTAGCCTGCAGAAAGACTTAATTAATTGCTGGAAATTCCCATTTCCATGAAAAATACGTCTATGCATGGTTTAAGGATCCTTCTAAGTAAGAATTAGTGGTGTGCGATCCATCGATGGTTTTGTTCGTCGATCAATCGAAATTTCGATGGTTTTTAACCATCGAACGATTTTTACAAAACACCGATTGCCAGCGATGGTGGTTTACAAACCATCGATGGAAATTTCGATTGTACTTCGATGGTAAATGGTTGGTTAAGTCAAATCACTAGACGAGACGACCAATGCGGTTTCGAGATTTGCCGCTGGCCTCCCATTGGTGCTTTATACCAGATAAATAAGGTGAGAAATGTCAGAGAGTATCAGATTGTACTCAGTGTTGCCAGATCAGCGGATTTCCCGTTAAATTTAACGGGAAAAAAAATTTGCAGCGGAGAAACAGCGGGAAAAATATTACAGCGGAAAAAATCGCGGTCAAAAATTTTTCCAAAGAGCTTCCTACAATTTTTTTTTACAGAATTTTTTCGTGATTGGTTGGACTGTTGAACAGAGCAGTGATGACGTCATACCGTTTCTGCTCCTATGCTCTTATTGTTACGGAAACAGTATCCAATCCGGTTTCGAAATTTGGCACTGGCCTCCCATTGGTGCTTTATTTGTATGTCTTAGGTATATATAAGCCTGCGCGAAGTCTGTCGATTGTCTGTGTTTATTTTATGGAAGACCGTTTGGGCTGGTTAGGCTTCTTGACTACCTCACTGTATTTCATTTGGAATTTACAGGGTTCCAACATTCTGTATAGTCAGGGAAAGTCAGGGAAATGAAACGTGGTCCGGGAAAAAGGGCTTTTGTGTAAAATTCAGCGGAAAACAGCGGATTTTTTTCTGAAATCCAGCGGAGACGCCAGCAGAAAATCTGGCAACACTGATTGTACTACAGATCGTCACTGACTCCTCATAATAGTAATCCACTGCATGCATGGAAGATGATGCACGGAAATATTGCATTTAGAATGATGGCCCAGAGATTTTTAATGCCGCCAGCAACATCTGTGCCTGCGCAAAGACTTTTTTCAAAAGCAGGTTGCACCATTGGAAAAAAAAGGACCATGTTAAGTCCAAACCAATTGGAGAAATTGTTGATTTTACAATCGATGCCTTTGAATGTCTTGCATAAATTTTGTTAAACCCAACTTTTACATTTGTCAAATTATCAGTAATAAAATATTTGTTGTAGTCTAAGCTTTATCTATGTGATTTTATGCTATTTTAATAAGATAAAAAAATTAAAAGAACCATCGATGGTTTTTCTGAACCCATCGATTGTGTTTCGATGGTGGTTTTTAAACCATCGCACACCACTAGTGCTAATATATCGATCGATATATTTTCTCCTGATATGTCGGATTTTCAAACTTAGAATTTCAAAGTGGACAAACGTATACATTTTCTTTTTTTGTTGTTTTTTTCTTTTTCAATCACGTATTTATGAAAAGCGTGTGACGTGGCTCTCATAGTTATACTGCTATGTGATTGGCTGTAATAGTCGCAATTTTGTGTGATTGGCTGTAATAGTAGCAATTTTGTGCGATTGGCTGTGTTTCATAGTAGTAGGCTCTACAGTTTAATTATTCATTAAATTCACCCAGAATTAGGCTCTAATCTGGCTAGAATGGGTTATTAGTTCTTCATCCAAGTGGTAAGTTGACTATTTAAATATTACCAAGAACAGATGAACGGGCGTTCTTGATATTACGTTACCTATTATCTTGCATGTACTAGAATTTCGTAATCTAATTTATAATATAATTCATCGGCGACATTGCCTTATTCAACGCCGCATTTAAAAAGGTTGTTTAATCAAATGAATATTATAAAATCAAAATTCTCTTTTTGTTTTTTCTTTTGCTAAAAATTTTTTTTAAAAGTATGATAATTTCCTTATGTGTGGCCACACGTACTAGACTGTTGAATCAAGGAATTAAATTTTCTTTATTTAATTCCTTGGTTGAATGGCACCTTTTCGCCTACATGGTGACAATATGGATCTGAAAAAAGTGAAGTAATGTTTTAAAGTAGCAGATAAGAAGAACATCATCCAGTGTATTCATTGCAATGCACCCGACAAGTGAACACTAGTGGAAACACTACCAATTTAAAGAGCCACGTTTGGAACTATCATAAAAATTTATTATCAGCTTTGATTGAGGCAAGTGAAGTTAGTAAACCATTTCAAATTAAAAGCATTAATTTAGAAAATTTTTAAAATTCTCGATATATCGTGAGAAATATCGGACTTTTTGTGATAATATCGAAAATATAATATCGCTGTTCAAGCGACATGATATATCGAAATACGATATTTTAGAAAATACCGCCCATCCCTATTGTATTTACATTTGTTTAAATGTGATTTTTAAATATCCTACACTATCAAGCGCCCACTCATGGCTGAAAATGTAAGTTCTGTTTATAACGTTTTTATGGTATGGAAGAAAATGGCTTCAGTCCCTTCCAAGATACTGAATTTGGCTTTTGCACCTGAAAACAATACGTTCAGCTCCTGAAAATTCTGATGATTGTCCTTTTGTTTTTTTATTCATAGATAATCGCATTTGTTAATGTGTTTTGATTTTCAGAACCTTGATCGTTTGATAGCGGTTAATAGTCGCACCGCCCCCCTTTCCGAAGTGGTTGGGTCCAGCTGTTTTTCGAACTCGATAAGCTGTTGATTATAGGATTATATCGTTCTTCCAAAAAAAAAAAAAAAAAACTGGTAGCGTTCTTTCAGAAATCGTCAGAAGGATTTAGTTGTCTGATAATTTAGTTAATTTCAAAATCCATTCGACTGGCATGGATTAGTTTCCAGCAATTCCGCTAATTTTTGGTTGAGAGATAAAAAAGCCTGTAAGATAAAAAGTGTGCTGTAATAGGACGAGGCTTCCGAGATATGACTCTATAATCTCGGAAGCCCCTAATAGGATTAAGGACCCCCCCTCCCCCCTCCGAGGGGCCCATTTGGCTGTGTTCATAAAGATATTCATTCTTAAAATCAGTTTAGACTGCAATTAAATTTTTGCTTGTGTGAATCAATGAAATATAGTTGAACTTCGAAACAGCGCTCCCACTAGTGGCAAATTTAATTACCTCAGATTTTACTCTAGATTTGAGAGAATTACCTTAAAATTCAATCACCATTACCCTAAAAATTACTTTAGATTTTGAAATTATAAATACATGAGATAAATGTCTTGATTCAAAATAAAGCTATTGAATAGACAATACTCCTCTAAAACTGGCGCGACTAGTCACTGGATGGGCGACCATCCGCGATTCACGATCTTGAACCCCCCCCCCCCCCCCCCGGCTGCTGTGACCATCTTTAATCCAGGTTCATCCAGAGACCCAACACGTCGGCTTCTAGCCATACAGGCCCTGGATGGACGTATTGGATTACCATTACTACTAATAAAAAAAAAACAGAACATTTTCGAGCAGAAAAAAATATAAAGAGAATTGCTACGTTCGACAAACGTTGTTCCAAGAGCAAATGAAGGAGGGGGGGGGGTACTCTTGGTTGTTCTTTATAGACCTACGCTTAAGAAAATTCAATACCACTGAGAGAGCAGATATATATTTATTAACATATTTTGAATATACATTTGGAAAAAAAACCTACGATTAGCTAATTATTGGGCAGCAGCAGCAGTGCCCATTAGCTTAGAAGGAAATGAAAAGTGACTCATATAAGCGGACTCCTGGGCAGAGCCAATAAAAGTCCATATTGGAGAAGTTTTATTGTATTTACAAAATAATAATAAAACGCGTTAAAATCCCGCTAAAATACTACAATTGCGCTTAATTTGGTGCTAGAAAAAGAAAAACCCGCTAAAATAGTGCCACCGCGTAAAATTGAAAAATTTCGCGCAAGGGAGACCGAAAAAACGCTAAATTGGCAACACTGCCAACACCACCTAGAGAGATTCTTGCACAAGCCCCTCTGAACAACTTAATACCCATAAACACTTTCGAGGAGTGTGCCGTAAGGAAAGATACTAACCAGGACACTGTTCAGATACAAATGACGAACTAAGTGATCCATAGGATTTCGTTGATGTAAGTGTGGTGCTCCATTATTGCTATGATTTAAATTGATCATTAAAATTATGAATGTGAATAAACGGTTCATATAGAATCATTTGATATTGCTGCCTCGATGACAGAGGCGGACGTCGTGTCAGATCTCGTATCTCTCGAAATCAGCGCATTGCTCGTTTGTCTCTTTACTAACATTTCCTCTCAAGAGATTGGGATCAGGAAGGGCATCCCGGCCGTATAACAACCACTGCCAAATCAAATAATGGGGTGGGTGGGTTAAGCTAAAGACGAAGAAGAATAGATTTTCTCTAATACTGAATATGAATATGCTGTGATACAACCTCTGAAGACTTGTGTATAAAATACTGGAGAAAACCACATCGCAGTAACAATTGCAAGTCCATTTTATTATGAATGGGCTTTCGGATTCGCTGCCGAGGCAACGCCACCTAGAAACCATGGCCTACTTTATCTTCAAGGCCTGTTCATTTCAGCTTTTCCCTTTGTTAAAACAATGGTTTTATAACAGTTGATTCTAGAGAGAAGTAAGCGACATCTGGTGAGCGATTACGGGGGGGGGGGTGAAGAGAAAAGTACTATTCGCATCTTTGGTTTACCCCTCTGTAATCGCTCACCAGCTGTCGCTTACACTTTTGTTAGGCCTACGGAAGAAGTAGTGCCCTGCGATGGTCAATTTTTTTCAATCGATGTCTACCATCGACCAATAAATCGAAGTTTCATAAAGAAATGGAGCGAACTTACATCTATAAACTAAACCTCAAACCTAATTAACTTGCCGGCCAGGTTGTCAAGAGGGCTAGGGCGTAGGCTTTCTATTTCTCGAGTCCGCCTGGTCGTGGGTTCGAATCCCGCCTTGGGCATGGAGATTTGTGTTTGTCCTGGGCTGCGTACAGATATAACTTGTGTAAAAGACGCAAAATGACCTTAGTAGTCGACGCCAAAAAATCTAACAAACCAACCAACCTATATTAACTTAAGTAATTTGACATATAACTTCCGAGACGGCGCAAAGTTCATGGTTTATCCAGCTCTACAGGAGAGTTCATACAAAAATTTTACTGGAGCACAAATCAAAATTAACAGTTGCTCTAAACATTTGGGTTTTAATGAAAGCGAGCTTTTGAAAATAATCGTTCAGCTGGAATTGACGTAGCTGGCGCAGATAAATATTTAACAGCTAAGCGCAAATTGTAATCAAATTTCTCCATTGTTTTTCATAAAGGCAGAGGATTCAGACAGGGCCTTTAAACATTTCCATCCATAGAGAGCAATACAATGAATACAATCAGAGACGCGATCCACGATGATGAAGAAGCACCGAAATTAAAAGATATGAGCATCAATGAGAAGAAAAAACCAACAAATCGAAATAGGGTAGCATTTTCAGGTAACATTTTTTGAGACTATGAGATGACATGAGTTATTAGAAACTAGGGCCTTAATATTTTAAAAGGATTTGCTTTATATGGCTCTTTTCTACTAACAGGCAATATACCTCGTCCACAGTCACTTCATGATCAGAATATCTCTACCCAGCATGATAGCTGGTAAGTTTTAATTAAAAAATTGCATAATGTTTGAATACTCTAAGAATTATAAATAAGATTTTTTTTTGTTTTTCTAGGGTCAATACATGGATATATTCTGAAGGTTCTAACACAGTTACACCTCCAATTCTTATTGGAAACCGTAGGTAAATAATAAGCCGTTTATTCCCGAAACAAATGACAATAAATATGAAGGTATTATGCACCTTAAATATTTATTTTACAGAGACGAAGGTTCTACTGCAACAACTGTTTCTGATGGTCAGTCCGGGCAAGTATATAATATTACGTCTTCCAAAGGCAAACTGAGAACTGAGGTAATATTTCTTTTTTCATGTTATTGGAAGAAAGAAAACAATATACCCCTTGTTAAAGGTCATGAAAACATGCGCAATCATTGATATTATATTTTTAAATATAGACAGACAATCTCGAGCCCGAAGAACCTAAATATTTTGCAGCACTTCTGACTAAGAAACTGGAGAAATTGCGCCAAGAATTGGAATTTGAGGTAATGTTTAGAGAGTATAGGAATGATTTGACTATTCATATAGAGAAGTTTTCGCTGAATAATATTGAAGTTAAAATAACTATTCGTTTAATTCTAATAATTTCGTTAATTGCAAAATACATCCCACTTATATGGACAAGTTTTCAGCAAGATATTACATTGTTTGCGATTTTTCGTATGAAAATCAAAAAAATACGAAAAGTAAATACGGCATTAATATTTTTTTTGTTTTACACGGATTTTTCGTTTTCGTCTATCCATTTTCAAAACGAGATTTTGCAAGATTTTCGTAGAGAATTTCGTATGCAATTTTCGTTTGATGAAAAGAGCGCGCATGTATCTGCGCATCAGCTCGTTTGTGTTTTGAGCACGGCCTACGAGATAGGAAATTCGTTTTCTACCTCGTAGACCGTGGTTTTGGGCCGATTCATAATGGACGCCGAACTTTTAGCTCCGTCGAAAAACAGCTTGAACGTACAAAGCATTCGACAGCACAACAAGAACCTACTGCTTAAGCAAAATGTTGATAACTACCTTTTGAATCGATTGGAAGAATCCATTTTGAACAGGATCGAATGCTGCAAGGGAAGCATATTTTCTTTTCGTAAAAATGAAAAATCGGTTTCGTGTGCACTGCGCAACTTGTTTGACGAAAACGAAAAATAATCATGAGCAAATAAGAAATTGCCACTTAAATTATTTAGTTTTAATATTTTTTTTTCACTTTCATACGAAAAATCGCAAACTTGATTTGCTTGAAAATCAAGTCCTGTGGAAATAGTTGTTTCGATAAATTAATAAAATCTGGAATATCCTCCCCTCGACTTTCTAGATTTCTCTCATATTTTTTGCGATTAAAAGGAACTTTCAATCATTTATTTTAATTTTAAGTTGTAGTTTACATAAAAAAATACTGATGATAAAGTAAAGTACCAGTAACTGCCAGTACCGTAGAAAAATCTTTTGCAATTATAAAAATGATACAAAATTTAAACCATTTCTATTCATTTAGATGGGTATCTGCCAATCAGGAAATTTTCAGGGAAATTTAAAATGTGTCTGGAATACCGAGAAAATTTCGAGGGTATTTTATACAGAAATTGATGTGAATCTTAATATTAATAAAAAACAGATTAATATCTTAATATTAATAATTAATAAAATTAAGATTCACATAACAATAATCCACATTAGAAATTGATGTTCGCCGCAAGCTGATATATCTTGTTTTATCACTCAATTTCTGTATTGAAAAACAGAGTTATGAGTAGAGTTAGGAACCTTAGGTCCTAAAACACGTAAAATACGTACTGTAGGTTCATATTCCCTTAAAATTACTGAAATATTCCCTTTAAATGCATAAATATTCTCTTAAAATGTAAGTATTTGTTAACAAACAAATATGTATGAATAATTAGAAATTTCATCATTTTATTAATTTCGACCATTACAATGACTAACAACGTTAATTTCATCAATTTTCTGGGGCGAGCCTCTGCAATTAGTTAGTTCGATTGATAATGGGGAAGAATGAGAAAATATAGAAATTTACGAGCTTATATTAGCAATTTTTCGGAGAGCATACAGGCGAAGGTAAAAGTAGAAAAACATGCTAGATAGGAAAATGTCATGGACTGAGAAAATGATCTTTCTTTTAAGTAATAGGGGCTTTGGAAAATGCAGCAATTTCTTCTTGTCTGGGATAAACACTTTCTCCGGATAAAATTTTTGAAATTAATTATACCACACTCCAACCTGAGTTTTTATCAAAAACATCTTTTAGCTTGGATAAGTAATTGTTTAGGTGAAACTGGCACTGGTTCGATTGCTTCCACAACCTTCAACACAATAGCAACTGCTTTATGAAGAGGTAATCCTTCCAAATTTTTTATGCGTTCTTACATACATGTGCAAAGTTCTGTTGCGTACTCTGACCTTTTGATTCCCCTGTGATGATAGGGACTGTAGAAGCGAAGTGAATGGAAGTGTTTAAGTGTTGTAACACTTGTGGTCTTTTTTCAGCAGTTATGCTTTTGTTACAGCTTTTGCAAAAAAAAAAACAAAAAAACCTGTCATCTGTTGAGAACATGTCTCTTGGACTTACTGCTGGCATTTTGTACGTGTAGATCTTCTCTTTTGGCATGGTTGACTTTCAATTGGGTATAGCTATAGCAGACATTAAAATATCACAAGAAGCCAATTGGCCTCTCGGGTGTAGGACAAAATGCAATCAAAATATGCCTTTTAGACCTGGTAATCCCAAATATGTCACAAATCATTAAATATGCTTTTTTTAGGTCTTTATAACTCTTAAACTAAAACACATATATTAAAAAAAACCCCACATTTTTATAGTACTGAAAACTATAAAAAATATGTTTTTACCTAAGGTTCCTACCCTAGTTGAGGAATTATAGTGGCTAAAATGAAGGTATGATTAATGTTCACTTAACTCTGTTTGTAGATGGAACTTTAAGGAACAAATTGATGATGGAAACTTCACATCTAGTTCACTCAATAATATGGACGCATAGTATCCAGAATTGCTGGATTGTTATGTTAATTTTAAGAAATAGATTTAGTGTTCCCTTTGACGAATGAAGTTTTTTAGTTGTTGTTGTTTTTTTTTTTAACCAGATTCCAAAATTAAAGCTTAAATTTGAATAATAAACTTATATCCTATTAAGAAACTCAGTCTTGAATATTACAATAGTAAATAATGAATAACAAAATAGCAGTTAATAAAATTTTAATCATTATAGAACTGCGATGCAATATACACAAGCAGAGATACAGGGCACGAAGATGTATTGGATCCAGAATTATCCGTTATACGTATTGATGAAAATAAGCAAGAAAAATCTGCAGGTACCATTACTCAAGAAGCAAAGGCGGCGTCTATTATTAAAAACTAGGGCCATAATTTTTTAAAACGTTTCGCTTTATATGCCTCTTTTCTACGTTCAGCTAATATGCCTCGTCGTCAGTCACTCTGTCATAAAGCTACAGAAGAATTTACGAAAAAAACAGAAGACAGCGCACAAAACCAGAATCGAGGAGAAAATTTGTCCTCTACTCTGCAGGACAACGACGTCTTTACACAGCATGATAGCTGGTGAGTTTGAACTAAAAATTTACCTAATGCCAGAAAACCTTAAGAATTATAAATAAGTTATTTTTTATTTGTTTTTTAGGGTCAATATTTGGATGTATTCCCCCAAATATTCCAACCAAGCTCATACATCTCCAGTTCATAGATATAACCACAGGTGAACATAAATCATCTTATGATTGATCTTTTGTCCCTTAAACCAATGGGAAAAATTGAAGGTATTACTCATATTTAATATTTGCTTTCACAGCACATTTGAAGATTCTGCTGCTAAGAGTGATTCTGACCATAATATGTCCCCTGAGGTAATATTCCTTTTTTCAAGAAGAAAATTATTTTTTCTTTGTTACAGATCATTATCACATATGTAATCATTGTATTGATATTTTAAATATAGTCTCATTATCTCGAGTCCGAAGATCCGAAAGATTTTGCCCAACTTCTGGTTAAGAAGTTGGAGCAAGTGCAACAAGAAAGGGAATATGAGGCATTTAAAGAGTTTTTAAAATCGGTAAATATTTTCTACTGCGCAATGGTTTGCTCTTAAAGAGGCTGTAAGTCATAAAGAGTATTAAAATTTTACAGGGTTATTTGCCTAAAAATAAAATTTGGACGCAGGAAGATACGGAACAAATCCTGGATGATCACATCTCAAGGATGTTTGATAGTGAGGATTCTTCGAGAAATAGTAGTTCATCTACTAGTAGGATTTCACGCAGAAGTACTATTTTTTTTCCTCACTGAGAAATATACATATAAATGCTGTTGTTGTTGTTAAATTCAAAAATTCGAATAAACATTCCCCTCCTAAAGTTAAGCACGAAATGCAAATTTCGCAATAATTTAAACCAATTGATCATTTTCAATCAAAGTGTCTTCGGTGTTGCATCAGAATATGCAAATGTGGAAATATTTTTGAAATAATGATTGAGGCCACCAGAAAATGAGTATTTTCTTCAGGTGTTTATCGCATCAGCTAGGAAAATTACCAAAAAATCATTTATCATTTCAAAAAGGCAGTCTTTTAGATGATGATACGTCTGAAAGACTACAATCAATCAGGGCGCAATGTTCTTTTTATAGATGAATCCATATTCTCAAGAAACTTGACAATAGATGTAGGCGGATACCAGCCCATCAATATCTTTGAGCGCCCTTTGGAGGTAGAGGTGTGAAATTTTGGACTGACTCTTCGTTGGGTGGCCGCACGAGTGTGCTGTCTTACGACATCGAGATTAAATTGTGCAGTAGGCCCAGATTTCATTGTTTATAGATGATAATGCCCTCCCGCTTGCCTATCGTAACAAGGTAATCATCGAAGTTTCTGGCCTACATTCTCTCCTGATCTTAATCCTATCGGGATGCCAAACTCCTCCAAGGACACGCCAAGAGCTGTCAACAATAGTGACAATTGGTTCCTTCAGCAACACTTGATCACCTCATTGAAGTGATGAATCGACGATGCCAAGGACAGAGGAGGGCACATATCATATTAGACACTATAACATTAATATTCAACTATTTTGGTTCAATCCACAATGAACCTTATGATATGCATCTTTAACGATGTTAGTTGTTGTTATTAATAAACACTTTTTGACATGTTCAGATGATAACAATTGCATTATAGGATCTTGGTGTGTAATTTCATGTAAAGATATTGAAAACAGAGTAATATCCCATTCTCTGTTTCGTGTTAATTATTGGAGGGGAGTGTGTTTCGTTTTAAACGTGGTTTCAAATCGTTAAAAGGTAATTATCATTTTCAATTATACAGAGATAACTTCTGAAGATAGAGGATATCGCCAAGTTAGTTTCGTTAAGAGCAATAAAGAGAAACTCAAGACACAATGTGTTACATCCACGAATGAATGGTACTAAATATCGAACGAATTTTCAATAATGGACTTTTTTCTCCATTGTTTATCGTATTTTTAATTCACTTACTTTATAATTTGTTTTAGCTCTGCCTTGACCAACACTTCACGTAAAATATTGAAGCCGAGGTTTTCAGGAAATACAGCAACTGTGCCACGTGGTAATTCCTTGCCGCCATTCAAAGACAGTCTCATGAATAATTTCAGCAGGTTTGTTAGCTGCATAACTGCCTTGGTTGTTATCAGTTTATTTTTTGGTTTCTTTTATGTTTTAATATTTTTCTTTCTTTCCAGCTTTGTATCCACCATCGCATCCCCAGTGTTTGCAATATTTAAAGAAAATAAGCCCGAATCTAATGAAAATGTCTCCAATTGCAATAAATCGGAAAAATAACTTTCCTTTCCATACAAGGAATACTCCAAGGTCTAGTTTTTATGCTTGTTTTATTTATATAGAATTATGTACAACAGAAAGATCCTAACACTCAGAAAAATTAACAAAAGTAATCTCTAACAGCTGTTATTTAATTTAAATACAACATTGTAGTTCTCCTCCAAACATTTCCAATGTTTTCGGTCCTGGGCTTTGATTATCCAATTGACGCCCAATAGTTTTCTAATTTCCTCATGGTCTGGTAATACTTCATAGGTATCTGTTTTTCTGTCTCCTGTAAACCGCCCATTGCCATTTGAGGTGTCGTATCCGGGGCGGCCCCCCCCCCCCCTGTAATATCCAGCACACTTGGTTCCAGGATTCGTTGGGCGGCCTTACTGTTTAGTGTTCACCGATTTATGGAGCAGGAATTAGCGAGGGCTGGTAGTTCGCGCTAGTTGAAAAATTTTCTTTTAAGGCAAAGTGGTATGCTACTTTTTAGGGTTAATTTTTTTTTCCCGAAAGCGCTCCATCTTATTCTGATTTATACGGGTTTCAGGTTTCATACGGGTATTAAAAAATGTACCATTTTCGCTTTAGCTGTTAAACACTTTTGTAGATATTCTTCGGTCTGGAATCTGGCACACAGGAAAACGGCGACGACATTCTTTAACGGCTGTGAGAGCACTGTCATCACAAAAATCATAAATATAAATCATATCTGCATACTAGACATTCGAGAAAACGTTCGGCATTTTTTAAATTTACCAAAAAACAGCAATACAGATAACAAACTGAGTTTGACGAACCTTTTACATTTTCACAAATCATGCAGTGCTACATTATGTCGAAGAATGATATCAACATGAATTTTTTCCTAGACTTTCTAATTGATTGTAACAACAACAGGGAATTACCCATCAGATAAATCGGAGGGTGAAGCCCCAAGTTGCTCCCTAACAGGCAAAAGCCAAAACGGGATTAATGAGAAATAAATTTAAAGTAAAAATAATAAAAATTAACAGAATAAAGTCGAGGCCAACAGGCTGAGGCCCAAAGCTATAGTATCATCATAAAAAAACTGTCTGGCTTTGTAAGTTCCCGACTATAATAACCGACAACTTTAAAACTTAATCCAAAAATTTAGCATTAGTTTTATAAAATGTTACTAAAAGAGAGACCAAAACGAATTGACCCCCTAGCAAATTTGAGAGCAATTTCTTCCAACAAGGAAGGAACGTCAATCCTGCCAGAGATGGCTCCAATTAAAATTCTTTTAAGAGCTTTATCAACCAAAGCCCCCAAAGACACATAATAAATCCTAGTAATCTAAGAGGTGCTTGAAAGTGATCGGTATAAGGAATACAAAAGCGATTCTAAAACTATTCAGTTTCTTCTCTAATCTTATCGTAAGGAAATTCGGCCGCATAAACCAAATCTCAATACCAAACAGACTTTAGACAAAAGCAAAAAATCAAATAAAATTTTAAATGTAATAAAGTTCCTAAAAATTATTTCATCTATATAAAAGACCAAGCCTAATAGAGATATGCTAATAGAAAATGAACCAGACCAGTAAAAGATGATTCCCAGATCTTTAATATGATCAACACGAAAGACCGTTTTAGACTGAAATAAATAATCAAAAAAAAAAAAAGGGAGCATCTTTTTTAGAAAAGTCATCACCATGGTCTTCGTGATATTCACATTTAATTTATTTAGAGAAAACATCTACTAGTTTTTACAATTTTGTTCTGCACTATTATACGTTGTAATCTGACGGAAAATCTTCAAATCATCGGCATATGCCAAAATATCAGTAATATTGAATTTTGACAAATCGATTGAATTTCCAAGATCAATCAAATATAAAATAAATAGGAGTAGACCCAAAGGCGAACCTTGAGGAATATCATTCCTAACGTATACACATTTCGATTGCATCAATATGATGTGAGTAGATAAGGTCCTCAAATAGGCGCATATTAATGAGGAGGGGGTGACCAATTTGCTCTAATTAAAGTCCTCCCCTCCCTTTTTGCTCCAATTAAAGTCCTCCCCTCCCTTAATGTGGGTGTGGTCATTTAATGTGGGCATTGTTTTAATGAATTAATGTGGGCGTTGGTTAATTAATTAATGTGGGCGTTGGTTAATTAATGTGGGCGTTGGTTAATTAATTAGGGCGGCGCCCCTTTGATTGGAAGGGCGTGGTCATTTCGCCCCAACTTGTACGGGCATGCCACAAGGTGTTTGCGTGTCAGGGCTTGTGAAAACTTGTTTCACATGCCCCGACATTTAGTATTCGCCCCACGTGACCCCTCTACCTCCCCCCTACACCTACCTGACGTCACAGGCGTTCAACCAATCCGCGCGTAGAAGGTACCTCACGTGACCCACCACCTCATCTCCCCTCTTTTAATTTGGGCGTTGGTCTTTTAATTTGGGCGTTGGTCTTTTATTTGGGTGGGGGCCTGGAATAAAATTAATTTTATCATCCTCTGATATACCCCTGGTGGGGGGTTAGAGGGGTCCTAATGCTCTCAGCAAAAGCCACTTGGGTGATTCTGGCTTACAAGTAAACACCAGTCGATTCCCTTATATACCATACTTTTCGGGTAGCGGCTTTCATGCTGGCGCCCCTCGATTTTTGATTACCTAATTACTAATTCGCTATTGTTTCTACGGTAACCAAATTTTTTCCAAGCTCTTTTTACAATTTTTCTAAATAATACGACTACTGTTTCAAGTTGTTTTGTTTTTTAATTTTCAACTAATGGATACATTGTTTCAATGGATGGATGTGCAGCTAAGGTGCGGCTAATACTGTCTAAAAGGTTGGGCCTGTACAACCATATACCTGTTTATAAATAAATAAATAAATACAGATGTGTTCTTTACATAACTTAATTTAAATTTTTGTCATGGATGAGGCATTTTCTAACCCCGCTAATGCGGCAGGTTTTGGTGGCGTGAGAGGTTTAGCTAAACAAACAAATCATTCTGAAAAAGAGACAGGTGAATGGTTAAGGGGCGTGAGAGCTTATACGCTGCATAAACCGGTGCGTCATCGTTACCCCCGTAATCGAATGCGTGTATATGCGCCATTTGAACAATTTCAAGTGGACTTGGTTGATCTAACCAGTTTGTCAAAACAGAACGATGGTTATAAATTTCTACTTACCTGCATCGACGTTTTCTCGCGCTATGCGTGGGTCATTCCTCTAAAAACGAAGAGGGGACTCGAGCTTCAGAAAGCATTTCAAAAAATTTTCACACTCAGTAGTGTTCCTGTAAAAGTGAACAGCGATAAAGGGAAGGAGTTTTTAAACAAACACGTTCAAGATTATTTTAAAGCACTCGACATCGATTTCTTCACCACAGAATCAGATTTGAAAGCCGTTACGATCGAACGATTCAACCGTACGTTAAAAACGAGGATGTTTAAGTTTTTTACATTTACCAACAAACACAGATACATTGACGTCTTACCGGATCTCGTGTTAAGCTACAACCAACGCAATCACAGAGCCCTGGGTATGGCACCAGCTGATGTCAACGAACGAAACGCCCCGGCTCTATGGCTGAAACAACAGAGTTATTATACAGCAGCACCACAAACAAAGCCGAGGTTGCAAGTCGGTGATCACGTACGTATTTCGAAAGTGAAAAACATATTTGATAAAGGTTATCTTCCAAACTGGACAGAGGAGGTGTTTGAGGTTTCAAAAATCATTTATAGAAAACCTGTTGTGTATAAAATTAAAGATTACGAGGGTAGCGAGGTCTCAGGCGTATTCTACGACCAGGAGTTACAAAAGGTGAAAAAACCCGAAGTTTTTAACATTGAACAGATTATTCGCCGGCGTACGAGGCGTGGTGTTCGCGAAGCTTTTGTGAAATGGCAAGGTTACCCAGTCAGTATGAACAGCTGGGTGCGAGAGAGTGATCTTTTAAATGCTTGACAAGAGGCGATTGACAGCAGTTGGGGCCGAGTACAGCCATCATGTATGAAGACACGGATTTTTATGTTACGCTACCCTCAAATACACCTACGGGTGATCAAATTCATTCCAATACAACAGCTCATTTTATCACAAGACTGCCGAGGACGCTGCGTTTCCAAGGACGATGGGAGGTTGGTTTATCGGAAACACATTTCCCTGCCCTCTTCAAGAACATTACGACTGTAAACAACACTTTCGAAATAGGTTTCAAGACTGATCACATAGATGAACAAATCGATTTCAGCATTGTTTCACCAGTAAGTACTCCGACATTCCAGACTTTCATAATCGAAGTTGAATTGGTGTTACAAGCCTATTTGAAAGATGCTCTCATTTACCATAACCCTTCTTTAGATCTCAATGTCATCATGAGTTTGCCGCTGAATGTCGGGATTCGCTTTAACACGCCCGAATTCTGTAAGTTGTTCAATGTTTCGCCAGACATTTTCTACGAGGACCGTTTCTCTCTAACTCCGAATTACAACAGGCCGTTTAAGTGGGTATCCGATTTTTCTGTTACGTTTAGGCATCCCAAGTCGGCACCTCTTTATCAAAAAATTTTTGAATTTAAGAGTACCAAACTGCAAAATAGGGAAGTCGCAATTGATTTTCTAAAAGATAGTTTTAGAAAGGCGGGCATCGAGACAAAGATTGTTAATGATCTCGTATTGTTTACGGGGTCCTCAACGCAGTTCATCGAATTCCCAGCCGCTGTCAACAATGGATTTATACCGGCTAGGTTTCTGAACAAGAAATTGAAAACACCTATTACTATGCCCTTAAACGACACAGATGACGGTTTTATCAGCTGTGTTATTTTTGATCCGCCTGACACTCCAGAACGGTGCATCTTAAAAATTCCCGAGGGGTATTATGATAGTCGTAACGATGTTGTCGAGGCGCTCGTTAAGTTGATTCCATTGAAAGAACAGCCTTTTTACAAAATCAATCTCACACCTAACAAATGTTTTCATTTCAAATGCACAGAAGATCGCTATATCAGTTTTAGTGAGGGTTTATGTTACACATTGGGTTTACAGGCCGAACTAGCCGACCTAGAACTCGTTATCGGTGAGGGTTCAATCCCGATAGATCTTACGCGTGGCATACATGGTTTTTATCTGTATACAGACATCATACAACTGCAGGTCGTGGGTAACACATTCGCACCGCTCCTACGAATCATACCCGTTTCACATGCCAGACGAGAAGTGATTTATCAGACTTTTCATTCACCCGACTACTTTCCCTTAAGTAAAAACGTCATTGACGCGATTGAAATCGCGGTTCATTCCGACCACGGTGATTTACTTGCGTTTTTAACAGGTAAAACCATAGTGAAATTACATTTTCGTAAGAAACAGCTGTAGTGCGAGGTTGATTTCTTTTTTCTCTCCTACTCGATTACTTCAAGATGCATATCCCCTATCAGCCGAGCCAGGAAGTAATATCGCGTTACTATTTAAACCAGAGAGGGAATGGCTTACCTGTGTTTAGAGGGTCGGTTTTCCAGAGAGGCAATGGGATTGGTTCAGTGTTTTCAAATCTGTTTCGTTTGGCAACACCTTTACTCAAATCCGTGGGCAAGATTCTCGGTCGGCATGCCCTAAAGGGCGGTGTTTCCGTTTTTAACGATGTGATACATGGTCAAAATTTTAAACAGTCGCTGTCATCACGTATGAAAGAAGCTGGAGGTAATGCCCTGCAGGAAATGGGTGCTAGAGTTCAGAGAGGTAGAGGACGTGTTAAAAGACGAAATTCGGCATTTCCTACTCATTCACATGTAAAAAGACCCAGAGGCAACAGCGTGGAGAGCTTTCTAAAGAGTGAATACAGACAAAGAAGTCGAGTGCAGCGTTCAAAAAAGCTGAAAAACGGGCAGAAGAAACAGAAGAAGAAGAGGAAGAAACAGAAGAAATCGACAAAAACACAGACAAAACGACGTTCTAAGCCGATTTTAAACATACGTCCTTTATCATCGGTTTTCGCCTAATACATACGTAATCATGGCATCAATGATACACCAGCTGAGCACTGAATGTCTCAACAGCGATCTCGACATTTTTTCTATACCTCACACGAGTGGCCAACAGGAAAAGCGGCACGTCACGGAGTACCAGCCAACAGCCATCATCAGCCAAGACGGGCCTATTGAATTCTACGTACCTGGTTTGGCAGATTTTTTACACGGATCTCGATCAATCTACATTAAACTTAGAAGTCGTTATCAACAAAGGGGACGGGCCGTTACCAGCTGCTGATAAAACAGGGCCTGTGAACCTTTTCTTACATTCGCTATTCTCACAAGTCGATTGCTATCTAGGTGATACGTTAGTTAGTCATAGTAATAACTTATATCCGTACAGAGCTTATTTTGAAACTCTTTTGAACTATGGACAGACCTCTAAACAAAGTCAACTCACAACAGCCGGGTATTGTAAAGACACGAGCGGTAAAATGGACAATGCTGACGATGCAAACAATGGGTTTAAGTTACGTAAAAGACTCGCACGAAACGGCGTTTACTACATGGAAGGCCCGCTCCATTTAGACATCTTTCGGCAGGGTCGATTGTTACTAAACTCTACGGATTTTCGTCTGAGGCTTTACAGAAGTAAACCCTCCTTTGCTCTGATGTCTGACGTAGCTAACCCAAATTATCAGATTACAATCCGAAAAGCAACGCTGAATGTCGAGAGAGTTAAAGTTAACACAGCCACGTTATTAGCACATGCAAAGACTCTGCAAACCACTAACGCGTTTTATCCTATCGGTCGGGTTGAAATGAGGTCCGTGAGTATTGCTACGGGTACTAGAAATCACGTCATACAGAACTTAATTACGGGTCAGATTCCCTCGCGGTTGATTTTTGCATTTACATCGAGTGAAGCCCAGAATGGTTCTTTTACTTCAAATCCATTCAACTTTCAACATTTCAATCTATCTTTCTTCTCCCTCTCATTGGATACTCATGCAATACCTCTAAACCCTCTGACGCCGAATTTTTCCTCTGGGTCATACTTGAGAGAGTTTGTTCATTCCATGAAAGCACTGGGGATTTGGAAAGAAGACAGAGATGTTGACATCAGTCAGTTCGATTACGGTTCTGGTTACACATTTCTGGCCTTTGATCTTTCGGGGGATAGGAATTATTATACAGATAGATATAACCTTATACGTAACGGTACGTTAAGTGTTGAAGTTCAGTTTTCCGAACCTTTAGCAAATTCGGTGAATCTGATTGCTTATTGTCAATATCAGAATCTCTTGGAAATCAATAAAGACAGAACCGTGAGCTTCGATTTCACAAATTAAGATCGATGGATGGATACGCAAGAGCTATGGAGGGCTCTCGAGAGAGATCCATTCACATGTACTATGGCAAGAGGTGTTTTCCCGGCGGACTTGATGCTTCAACTCAAACCTCTGCACCCTGCTTTACTCATTGCTAATACGGATGATTCCAGCAAGCCAGGCTCGCACTGGGTGGCTTTTTTTATACCGTCCTGCAAACAAGCATACATCTTTGATTCTTTCGGAATGTTTCCTCAACCGCAATTCCACCAGTTCATGCTTATGCACTCGGAAAAATGGATCTACAACACGAGAATAGTGCAACATCAGACGTCTGACACATGCGGTCATCACTGTCTACATTACCTGAAATTAGCAGCCAGAGGTTATTCTACGGCAGACATCTTGAACAACACTTATACAAACGAACTGCTTTTGAACGACTTACTCGTGAAATGCGAAATCATTCAAGACGAATATACTAGCAACTCTGAATTTAATATCTGCCAAAAGGCCAAATGGAACCAATGTTGCAAGCCTTTAAATGACTCTGTTTAATTATTCTAATTATTATTATCTGTTTTATTCAATTTCTGTATATTCATTTTTGTTCAAATAAACTTTTTTTTTGTATTCAGCTTGAATTTGTGTT
>JAHWFO010063780.1:0-10622 GCA_023313115.1 Rhysida immarginata
ATTGAAGAAAATCTATCTTTAGAGTACATACACTTACTTATTTACACTGGGGCTCTTACAGTTATATCCACACTGGGGGCGTGGCCGTGGCCTGGTTGTCTCGTCGGTTGGCTCGCTGATCGACGGAGTTAAGCAACTTCAGGTGCGGCCAGGTGCTGGCTGGGTGACAGCCAGTGGCTTGAGGACCGCTACTGGGTGGGACGGCTATTTGGGGCACAGCTGTTGGGGGACTTTAGTCTGACCTATTTGCTGAGTGACCAGTACTGGTTGTCCAGCAGCTGGTGATAGCCACTGGTTTGTTCGTCCGCCAGGAGCTCTTCCATCATGAACCCCCGCGCTTCGGAGGGCACGTTAAGCCGTCGGTCCCGGCTGCTACTGTCATCTCGTAGCAGTCGTTAGTTACTGGGATGGCGCAAAACTCCCTCGAAGGAGTAAGTGCCGCAGGTTATCGTTCTGCGATAATCTACCCTCTGTACAAGATATATCCACACTGGGTAGGAAACCAATCCATAAATACACACAAAAATTACACACCCAACAGAAACCTAAATGGCAAAAGCGGATTGAGTCTGAGATTGACGAAATCCGCAAGCAGTTAGGTAGACTTACACAGTGCACTAAAAGCAACATTTCATCAAAGCAGAACAAACGCCTCAGACAATTATTTAAGAAGATTAAAACACACACCAGACATGAACAGCACATTACATTACACAATATATGGACACATTAAAACAAAAGTTAGCTGCAAAAACACAACGCCTGACGAGATACAAAACATGCACTCAGCGCAAACAGCAGAACAAGTTATTCGCAAACAATGAGAAGACATTCTATAAGCAGTTAAACAAAGATTATACACAGACACAAGACACTGGTCTGCCAACACAAACAGCACTCCAACATTATTGGTCGTCTCTTTCGTCTGTCCCAGTTGAACATAATAGGGAAGTTAGCTGGATCAGGGAAGAGGAGCAATTAGCATCAAACATGCCTTATCAAACATAACAGCAGATGAACTCTCACAAGTCATTAAACGTACTCACAATTGGAAGGCTCCAGGTGTAGATAGGGTTCAGAACTTCTGGTATAAGCGCTTCACCTGTTTGCATCTGATCCTTGTAAAACAGATCTCCAACACTTTGCAAACACCACAGACATTGCCACATTTCCTCACACAAAGAATAACATACATGGTACCAAAGTCGCATAACACTACAGATCCCACACAATATAGACCTATCCCACACAAAGTAATAACTGCCTGTATCGCAAACAAAATTTATACACACAAAGACACAAACAACATTCTCACTGAGCAACAAAAGGAATGCCGTAGAAATCACATGGGTTGTAAGGAGCAACTCCTGATAGACAGTGTGGTCCTATGGCAAGCTCACAATAAACATCGACACCTCCATGCAGCCTACATTGATTACAAAAAGGCGTTTTATTGTGTCCCACACTTATGGCTTTTATATACACTACGATTATATAAAATAAACCCTACACTGTCACGTGGATTTTCGCAGCATGCGAGGCGATCAAGAGGAAAGATCGGTGACGAGGATGACGCCGATGACAAGAATTACGTCATCCTAAAAAGTTCTCGTGAAGACACGAGAGGAGCTCGAGGAGAAAAAGGATGGAAACGGAGGAGAAAGGACGTACGGGGCGACCGAGCCGATTTCGTCTCAATGAATATTAAAGGCCGGTGCGCTCTCCACCATAGCCGAGCGCAGGAGGACGTAAACGCCGGGCAGGGGCGTACATCAACGGAGCCAGGCAATTCCCATTGCGACAGCGAAGTCGACGGGGAAAAGGAGACAACGGTCGGCGAGGCACGCGACCGAGTGGGAAGGCGACATCTCCGAAAACGTCAGGCAGCTCTCGGAAGAAAGGCGGTGGACGAGGAATGGAGTGACAAGCTCGTACGGGCCGTAGATATTCTTCTCCACGGATTCAACAGGGAGAGTTCTCCAGACGACAGCGAAAAACGGGCGGCTGGACTACCCGTCACCTGCAGAGACGAGGCGGCGACGAATGGAAGGAGCCCAGCGCACGCCGATTACAATTCGTTTCGTCGGGGACTTATACACAATTACGGTAGGCCAACTTTCATGTACTTTTTAAAAGAAGTGAGCACATCTACTGCCACCGAACGCCTATCCGTAATTTTCCTGCAAGTTTCCTCCTTGCAAACCGAACTGTATAGACTATTAGTTACGTACGACGTAATTAATTGGCGCAGGGGAGAGGAAGTACTTGGAATCTTCCCTTTTTCGTTAAGAGGCTTTCTTACGAACGTAGCCACTTGACACTACGCTATATTTGTGAATTTAATCAACGGACGCTGTACGGGGCGGATTTACGGAGTAAAGCGACAACGCAACATCGGCCCGTAATATCTTCAGCTCGTCTAGTCAAGCTCTGTGATTTTGTGTGCGTTTACGAGGTGTGTGTGTCAACTTTCGTAAAGTGATTGATTACAGTCGCATTCATGAAATTGAATGTGGGTCATAAGTTTATGTGTAATTGTTAGTGCTACGGAATATTCGGCGAGTCGTCCACTATACTACAGGGCAGCCGATTTGGTGTGTTGATGTATGCTAAAGTGCCAATCATTTTGCAATATTACAGTGATGTGTGTCTCACGTGTTATGCTATTTAGTCGAAGTCGGTGTTTAAGTTATGGTTATTCATGAAATCATAAGTGCAATTCAGCAGCCGTCAGTGATAGCATTTTGAGTAGAATGTGCGATATTTTTGGTGTTCATTTAAGTTGATCTATATCCCATGTGCTGTAGTGAAGGCCAGCTTCAGTGGCAACGGTGTCAGCGGTTAAGTGTGTGTTAGCTCTTATCGACCGAGCATCAGTGTTCTCATACTCGTTTACGGTTAAGTCTCTAAAAGTATTGTGCGTGCTTCCTCATCGAGGCATCTACCAGATCTGATACAGCTTCCAGTGCGTCTCATCGATCTCAACTACGAGTTCGACCCTCCTCTACGAAGTCAACAATTATTAGTCGCTTCGAGACTCGGATCTGGCGATCAACTCGGATTCTACTCTTGCTCGTCTTGCCAAGTCGGGGACTTGATAACTGGAGACGACAAGGGACCCATCCGATAATCCATCATTCAAGCCTACGTGATTACGTAATTATCCGATTACGTCATATGGAAAGAATTTGCGGAACTATACTTACCCGATCGTGATCTTTGACTGTGACCAGAACTAGTGTTTACTTACATATACTGCATTCGTATCTATTCGAACTTTAAAAAGAGAAATCATCTTCCACTGCAAAAACTTTATTTAAATTGTTTTTCAAGAACTTTGAGAATCAATTATTTCAATCATTAAAGAAAAATATTTTAAAGAGCTAATAAAATATTTTTTCAATCCCAATTATATCGTTCCCTCCTCTTGTCTCTGACTCTGCTTAATCCACGTGACATACACTTATCACATTTTTAGAAAGTACTAGCAGAGGACCCGGGATAATTACACAGTAGATAAACAACAATCTCAAGAAGTTAAATATACTGATGTGTTTTTTGGAAATAAACTATAATAGATTATGCACTGCTATAACGTGCCAAACACACACACATACACATACACATACACATATACACACTTTTCCCAATCGTCTGATCGCTTGTTAGGAAGCTGAAGGAAGACACGTGTACCTCCTTTGCTTCATCGAGAGAGACTGAACTTTCTATTATTGCATCATCATTTTGTGCTCATTGCATCATCATTGTGTTCTATTTTTGGTGAATTGCGTGTTGATACCATTGTTGATACCTATTGTTGCACAAACTTTGCCTTGCATTGTTGGTCATGAGATATTTCTCATTAATATGCCCTGCCATAACCATGAATATCGATTTTTCTATCAATAATTGTTATTTTTCCGAAATCTGAGGTAGACAGTGACCTTCCTCTTGCTTTGAAGGTCAAGTATGCAAAATTTCATCAAGATTGGAATAAAACTGTAGATTTGCATAAGAAACAAACAAACCCACAAACAAACAAACAAACAAACAAACAAATAGACCCACAAACATCCTTCTTTATATATATATATATAAAGACTAGCAGAAGACCCGGCGTTGCCTGGGATAAATACGCTTGTAGGTAAACACACACATACACAAAAAAACACACACACACTTTTCCCAATCGTCTGAACGCTTGTTAGGGAGCTGAAGGAAGACACGTGTACCTCCTTTGCTTCATCGAGAGAGACTGCCCTATCTATATCGTCTATTGTATCCATTTCCTGTTCATTTTTAATAATTCTTGGAAACGAATGTTCTGTCATTGCATCATCATTTTTTGTTCATTGTTATAATTCTTTGAATAATTTTGTGCTCATTGTTATTGGTGAATTGCGCATTGAGACCATTGTTGATGCGAACACGACGGGCCTATTGTTGCACAAACTTTGCCTTGCAATGTTGGTCATGAGATATCTGTTGCTGGTCCGAGCATAGTGTGAATTGCGTGTTGACACCGTTGTTGATACCTATTGTGCAAAAACTTTTCCTTTGATTGTTGGTCATGAGATATATATTGGTTGGTTCGTGCAGAATGTTTGTGAATTGCGTGTTGATACCATTGTTGATACTTATTATTGCACAAACTTTGCCGTGCATTGTTGGTCATGAGACATTTCTAATTAATATGCCCTTCCATAACCATGAACATCGATTTTTTATCGATAATTATTATTTTTCCGAAATCTGAGGTAGACAGTGACCTTCCTCGTGGTTTGAAGGTAAAGTATGCAAAATTTCATCAAGATCGGAATAAAACTGTAGATTTGCATAAGAAACAAACAAACCCACAAACAAACAAACATCCTTCTTTATATATATAGAAGAGGACTAGCAGAGGATCCGCCATTGCCCGGGATAATTACGCTTGTAGGTAAACAGAACAACCTCAAAAAGAAGGTTAAATCTCCAAATTGGTTAATTAAACCTCCAAATTATTAAACCTCCAAATTGGTTAAATAATAACTCAATCACTCCAATATAGAGCGAAGGGACTATCCATTCTAAGAAAAATCCGAAAGACAGGAATTTACCTCTTCACTGAAAAAAATCCATTCTAGGTGATATACCGGGACTTGATTTACCGAAAAAAAAATTTTTAAAGGCTCACAATGGATGGACCTCTCCAAGGATGCCTTCTAGTCTAAATAATTTTTTACTCACGTAATCTTACTTTAGATATACACTTGATGTTGTTGCAATTTCCTTTCTTCTTTCGATGTCTTGAAGCAAAAATTGGTCATTCATCCTTTCTGTAGTCTAGCGGTCGCCGATTCTTCTATTTACTTGCTTACCATTTGCTCAATACAGCACAGAGCTAAAGGAGTGCTTCCTCTATCGTCTTTCACTCTTTCTCAATAGTCTGTAAACTCATTATCTCCAGTTACTGATCATTTTTAAAGATTTTCAAAAAATTGTTAAGTACTAAGAATTCTCTTTTCTAAGAAAAGCCTGAATAACAGGAATTCTATGCATTGTTACAAATTGAAACTTATCTATATTGCACAAACTTTGCCTTCCATTGTTGGTCATGAGATATATTATTGATCCTTGCATAGCGTTGGTGCATTGCGTGTTGACACTATTGTTGCACAAACTTTTCTTTACCTTGTTGGTCATGAGATATATATTGTTAGTCCGTGCAGGGTGTTTGTGAATTGCGTGTTGATACCATTGTTGATAAGTATTGTTGCACAAACCTTGCCTTGCAGTGTTGGTCATGAGATATTTCTCATTAATATGCCTTGCCATAACCATGAATATCGATTTCTTTATCAATAATTATTATTTTTTCGAAATCTGATGTAGACAGTGACCTTCCTCATGCTTTGAAGGTCAAGTATGCAAAATTTCATCAAGATCGGAATAAAACTGTAGATTTGCATAAGAAACAAACAGACCCACAAACATCCTTCTTTATATATATAGAAAGACAATGCTGCACTAGCTGAGATGCCCGTCTTCGCCGATATTTTTAAGGCAAAACGAAGGCGGGGTATCTACTGTAGGTGTATACCAATGTTGTTTAAGGACTTGTTAATTGTCATTGCATAAGCTGGGGCTTGTTAATTATCCATTCATATGCTGGGCAAACAGGAAATTGTCGACGTTCTAACTCCACAAAATGATCAGTTGCCTGTGACGGCATTCTTGGTATTAAAACGAATTGTCCTGCCTTATCCCCGCTGACCATTGTAGCTTATAATGAACCTGATTATTCGGAATTGGCTGATCTATTGCTTAATACCCCAAACCTTCAACCTAATGGTCGTCGATCCTACAATTTACCGTCAACTTCGGACGATGTTGTGGTTTTACCTGGCAGTGGAGTCAATGTACAACGTGATATTATTTTGCGCTAGTACACGGATGGTAAGATTCGTCTACTATCTTATGATCCTCAGAACTATGTGCTTATGTTTCCATACAGAATGCAAGGGTGGCATATTACCGTGCAGTCGAAGAACAAACGTGTTACGATACGCCCGTTTTATGCTTACCACCTTCAAATTCGTCACGTACATGTTTAAGCGCGGCGAAGACGGGCATATAAAGGGTGTCCCAAAATGAGCTGACAGTTTAGTTTTTATATAAAAAAAAACATTATTCATTGGAAAATTTATAATATTTTTGCTTTATTAAGAAGTAAAAACGTGAAGATTATAAATGATACAAAACATCTGACCATCTGATAAATGACCGCCCCGGCCTCGGTATAGTTGTACCGCAAAATTTAGAGCCCGAGTGGAATGCTCGATTAACAGAAAAAGGGGAGTACGGCTCTTGCTCAAGACCATTGTTGAAACGATGAATTATTTCATATTGTTGGATTTTCGCTAACGCAATGATTTGTCTTCAGAGCAATGATTAAATTTAATTCTTATGTTACAAGATTTGATTTTATTAATTTATGTATTTATATTATTTTATTTATTCATTTAGTCTAGTTTATTTAATTAATTAATTAATTATTCGCTTTATTTATTTTATTTTATTTTTTGTATTTATTTATCATTTAATTAATGTTTTCTTATATTAGTTATATTATTTTATTTATTTTTATTATCCAATTCCATCAAAATTTTTTCATTTTATTTACACATTAATTTTTATGGCTTTTTCATTGAAATGCCAAATTGTATAATGCTTAAACATTACAGCAACACTGCTCTTGATTCTCGTTCTATGCTTATAAGGAGATTCAACTTTGGATTCAAAAGTGTTTGGTTCATCTTTGGATATTATGGTGTCTAAACATTAATAAAAATAGACTTATTAATTTAATCACACAATTATAAATAATTTTTTGAACTTATCTTAATTTTATCTTAACAAATTAATTTAAAAAGAAAAACCGTAAATTCGGTAAAAAATATTATAATATACGAATCCTTCTTTTAAAAATAACATGATTTAGCATGATTTTAGAAATATCATATTTAACGTAATTTTAAAGTAACATGCATTTAACATAATCGAAAATTAATAAAACAGTTTTTAATTTTCTTGAATGGATTTTCAGCACTCACTGTGTGATCTTCGTCTTCTTCATCATCCCACCAGTCGTCAGCAGAATCTTTAAAAATTTTTGTTTGAATAATTATGCAGCCGAACCTCGATAAGTGGATAGCCTCGAGATCGGAAGAAAATAGCCACTTATCCGGAGTAGGGGGTTTTCGTTTAAGAAAAGTACACTACTTAGTACTAATTGATTTAAACAGTGTCTAATGTTTAATTTAACAATATAAAATTATCATTATCACAAAACAAAAGAATATTCCACTTCTGCATTCGCATTTGTTGATGGATTTTTTTCAACTCTAATCCCATAAGTCTCCTCTCGTGCTAAACTAAACCCCAGATACTGCAAACCATGCCGCTTCCACTGCACTCCATAACGATGCTGCATTTACCAGTTGTGTTAGTGACGACCTGACAGATCGTTCGATGACGTCCCATTAATGTTCAATGGGATTGCAATCTGGGGAACGTGGAGGTCAAATCATTGTCGTGAAGTCGGTAGCATATCCCTCCAGCCACTGCCGTGTCACAAGGGCCGCGTGTGGAGGTGCATTATCTTGCTGGAAGATGCCGTCGCCCGCGGGGTAAAAACAGTTCATGAAGTGGTGCAGGTGGTCCCCAAGCAGATCGAGGTAGGAAGTAGTACCCAGAGTGGATGTCAGATGCACCAATGGACCCATTGCATGCCACGAGAAGTATGGAGCCTCCACCTGCCTGAGTGGTTCCCACCTGACAAGCAGGGTCCATGATTTCGTGTGGCCTGCGCCAGACACGTACACGACCATCGGCCCGATACAGTTGAAACCGTGACTCGTCGGACCAGGCAACCCTTCGCCAGTCCTCAGAAGTCCAATGTCGATGTTGGTTGGCCCAGGCTAGGCGTTGCCGATGATGTGCAGCTGTCAAGAGGGCAGCCGTCGTGGCCTCCTGCTCCCAAAGTCATGAAACTGCCAAGGTTCGCCGAATTGTCGTCACGGACACAGTTGTGGGACGTCCCTGGTTGTACCGCATGGTGATTTGAACTGCTGTCGCCCTTCGGTCAGCAGTTGTAAGTCGGGTGACCTGGCGAACACCTCTGGCATCAATGAGGCGTGGGCGGCCCGTCCGCTCTCCGACATGGGTTTTAACCCCTCTTTGAGTGTACTCTCGATACACCCCTTGCAACGGTTGTGCGGGAAAATTGCCGTGTGCTGGCTACATCTGATATTGAGGCACCCATCCGTCTGGCACCAACAATCATTCCCAGTTCAAATGCGGATAGCTCCCGGCGTGCTGCCATTTCTGCAGCTAGTATGTTGCTCACAATGATTGTGTGATATCAAGGAAGTCTGTGCACCTGCATTCCGAGAATGGAAGCAGCGGGATATGTCTCATCACGACAGGGAACCTGATTGGAGGGGTATGCCATGACTTTTGGTGAGTGAGTGTATATGAATCACCTTTATTAATGTTAATGATATAAATAAAATATATACACTGAAGAGCCAAAACATTATGACCATCCCTACATTGGTGAATGAACTCGTCTGGATCACGTGGAAGGCACGTAATTAAGTGGGAATGGTATTTAACTGCTGCTGGAGAAGGTAAGGAATCGGTCTTGCACTTAATTTTGCCAGTGTTGGGAAAGGCTGCTGATGTAAGCGAATTTGATAGAGGGCAGATTGTAATGGCCCGAAAACTCGGAACAAATATCTCCGAAACTGCACGACTGGTAGATTGTTCATGATCTGCCGTTGTTAGTATTTATGCAAAGTGGATAAATAACGATGAAACCAGCAGTAGACGCCAAGGTGTCATCAAAGAAAAAGGACCTCGGAGACTGTCCCACTTGTAAAGCAAGATCGGCGCCAGACAGTGGCTCAGCTGGTAGCCCAATACAGGTCCAAGTGCAGACCCAATGCAGGTCCAAGTGCAAGTGTTTCGGAACACACAGTTCAGCGGACACTGTTGGATATGGGACTGCGTGCCAGACGTCTCACTCGTGTGCCTCTGTTGACCAAGTGTCATTGTTAACTACGCCTACAGTGGGCCCGGAAACATCGAGACTGGACCATGGATAAGTGGAAGAGAGTTGCCTGGTCGGATGAATCACGATTTCTTATTCATCACGTCGGTCCAAGAATGACCTGCTGTACAGGGTTCGCCGACTCCCCCCCCCCCCTTGTACAGCAGGCCATACACAGGCTGATGGTGGCGGTATTATGCTTTGGGGGACGTTCTCATGGGTGGCTCTGGGACCCGTAGTTGTGGTAGAACGGACCATGAAAGCTGCGGACTATCTGAACATCACTGCGGACCAGTTGCACCTTTACATAGCGTCCGTCTTTCCAACTGGAAATGGAATCTTCCAGCAGGACAACGCCCCATTTTAACAAGGCTCGAATTGTGTTGGAGTGGTTCGAGGGGCATAATGATGAATTCCAATTAATGTCCTGGCCAACTAACTCAACTAACTGGGAATTTAAGGAATAATAAAGTTTCTGTATAATATAGCATGTAGTTAGCTTAATTTACTCTATGGACGACAGGAGACTTGTGGGATCAGTGATTGAAAATAAATCCAGCAACAAATGTGAATACAAAAGTGGAATATTCTTTTGTTTTGTGATAACTGATAATTACATATTGTTAAATTAAACATTAGACACTGTTTAAATCAATTAGTACTAAGTAGTGTACTTTTTTTAAAAGAAAACTCCCTGCTTGAAAGTGTATATTTTCTTCCAGTTCCGAGGCTGTCCACTTATCGAGCTTCGACTGCATAATTATTCGAACAGGAATTTTTAAAGATTCTGCTGACGACTGGTGGGATGATGAAGAAGACGAAGATCACACAGTGAGTGCTGAAAATCCATTGAAGAAAATTAAAAACTGTTTTATATTAATTTTCGATTATGTTAAATGCATGTTACTTTAAAATTACGTTAAATATGATATTTCTAAAATCATGCTAAATCATGTTATTTTTAAAAGAAGGATTCGTATATTATAATATTTTTTACCGAATTTACGGTATTTCTTTTTAAATTAAT
>JAHWFO010063792.1:0-10410 GCA_023313115.1 Rhysida immarginata
AATTGTTGAACAGGTGTGAGTTTATAGAGATAAAACGTCAATATCTTATGCAATATTTTCCTCACCGTCGAATATGGGATATCTGTTTGGCGTGCTATTGCGTGTGCACTGCTGATACCCTGCACAGTAGTCATCTCCCGTTCCACAACAGCAGTTGCAACTTCTTCGACGTGTTGCTGCCTGATTCGTTTGCGTCCCCTAGAGTTCCGGTAGATTCAAATCGTTCAATCATTTTCCGTAAGTTAGTTATGCTCGTCAGTCCTCTTCGTAACGTTTTCAATCGCCGGAATTCACGAAGGGCAGCACTTGCACTGTCGCTCTTCTGATAAAACAACTTGACTAATAACGCCCGGTCAGGCAGAGTAAGCGTCATCATCAGGCCATTCGTTCGTGAATGATGGGAAATCCTCAGCCTTGCCTTTTATTGTCACGATTGCTCGACACGGGACTCGCTTATGCAAATGTATTCATTGTTTTCTTGGAATAAGCGCCCCCTATGGCGACTTTTGGTACTATTTTTTTTTTTTGTAGAAATCAAAACTGCATGTTCCACTAAGTAATAGAATTCCCGCTAGCGAGCTTTGAACACCTCACGTTATTTCTTGCCCATCCGGTATATGGACGAACAAGTTTTACATAGGAAGTTGAGGGCGGAAAGTGGGTTCATTTCAGGCAAGGATGTTGCACCGCAGATTGCGGTAACGGGATGGAATTTTGAACATGTTCTGTAATTACGATTCTTAAGTTGTTTTCGTTACTTTTTTGCATGTCGATCGCGCATTGCGGGTGCACAGTCTGATTTTCCGACATAACTTCCTATGTCAAACTTCTTCTTTATGGTTTGACAGACCAGCACGTAAAGTTTGTCAACGACCTTCTGGGACACTTTGTGGTAATTTTGTTTCTTTTCTAATCCAAAGGTTTTAATAAAGCACACTCCCATACCCGCTCAATTGTTGGTTTTCCTTAACGTCCCCGTGCCAAAGGAACCAACTTCGTGCACGTTCTTGTATGTATTAGACGAACTGCTTTACTTATTTTTTAGCAAATACGTACTCCAACGTCACCTAATAAACTTTTGAATTGAAACAGACCAGAAGATGACTGGAAGAAATCACCAATTACGCATCAACCCATTCTGTCGTTCAGCAAAGACCCCTATTTGACGAGTGGAACAACTGGTAAATTGACACTTCTGCAGAGCAAGTGCTCGATCCACTTTTCCACAGAATAATTTACCGAACTGTAGAAGCACATTTTGATCATCATTCACGCTTGCTGTTAAAATCACGGTGCAACGAGCGTTGTAAGCTACAAAGGGTGATTCAGTTAATTTCTGACCATTTGAGTATGATATTTTAGGCAGTTCGGAGTTTTTATTCCCGCGGAAAAGTCTCGATGATACGCTCAATGTGGCCACCACTAACGTTTTGGACTGCTCGCAGCCGAATGGTGAAGTTGTTCATAACTCTATTCAGGATTTCTGCATCCACAAGGGTGTAGCAGTCGACGATGCTTTGTCGCAGCTGGTCTAGGGTTCTTGGTGCTGTAGCGAACACACTGTCTTTAAGGAACCCCCAGAGATAAAAATTACATGGGTTTAGGTCCGGACTCGTAGGGGGCCAAAGAAAGCCACCCCCGAATCAATCTGGAATGACACGATTTCCGAATTTCTAAGTGTGAGACCTAGCCCCGTCCTGTTGAAACCATTGATGTCGAAGCGGTATGAGTCTTCTTCACAGCTCGGGGATGAGAAGGTTTCCAACATGTTAAAGTAAGCCTGTGACGTTACGGTGTCCTCAATAAAGAACGGACCAATGATGCCTCTTTTGGAAATCGCGCACCAAGCCATAACCTTTCGTGGATGAAGAGGTGACTTATGGATCTCATGAGGGTGCTGGGAACCCCAAAAAGGTACATTGTGTTTATTAACGTCACCTGACAGATAGAAGAAGGCCTCATCTGAACCGACAGGTTGTCCACAGTGTCCTGATTGGCTTCCATTTCTGCTGCAAACTCCATCGCAAATTGTTGTCGCTTCTGACTTCTGTAGCGGACCAGGTGCACCCATACATGCTCATGATGGTGTATCCCCTTTTGGATTGGTTCGAGGAACATTCTACTGACTTTCGAGTGCTCCCTTGGCCCACTAATTCGCGGGACATCAATTCCATCGAACACCTGTGGGAGCACCTTGATCGCCATGTACGGCAGCTGGACCCTCCACCTATGACTTGCGAAGCTCTGTGGACTGCCATACCATCAGGCACTTCTTGTAGCCATGTCACGATGCCTAGCAGCAGTTACAGCGGCGAAGGGTGGCTACTCCCATTACTAAGCAGGTGGTCATGATTCAGTGATACGACAGTGTATAAGAGAACATAGTTGGCTTCTCTGTGCGCTACATCTATGGTTCAATAATTATTTTGTGGAAATGTGGGTCAATTGTTCTATTAAATGCAATGGCGAATTTGGCTGGCTGCTCTAGTCAGGTGATCAATCACGTGAACGTCAACAAAGAGCGGAGCAGTCAAACAAAAAATGTTTTTCTTTAGGGCTCCAGACACGTGCAGAGACAGAGCCAAGTTACAATTGGCAATGCATCTTATACAAGGTGATTCAAAAGTCCCCGAACTCCAAGTTTAAAACGTATTTACTGCAGAACCATGAAAGTTATTCGAGCAGTTGCGTGTGACCTTTGGAATACACAATGCGAGAGCACCACGTGACACGACGCTCGAGCGTCCGTGGGCGAACAGTGACGTTATGTCGGTCACGCAAGTACAGAGTCCAACTTCATGCAGCGAAACTCTTGCGCTTAAAATCTTAAAACATTAGCCGTGAGTGGTGCGTTTTTCTGAACCCAAAGAACGAAGCTCCTGCACTACTTGAATTCTGTATGGCCGTAGCTTTAGGCATTTACTAGCCCTCTAGCAGGCTGAATACGAGGCCCCTAACTCTTGAGATAGCTGTTGAAGTGAGTTGTACAGAGAGTGCTTTAGAAATGTGGTCTTCACCATGGCCCGTCAGGTGAAAGTTAACGTTGTCTATCTCGTGAAACCGGTATATAAGATAATGCATAGTTGTTTTTCCTGATACGGTATAGGAGCATCAGGAAACTTCTGTTGGTACGATTTTTCTGCAAAGTGAAGTTCTAAATATGTGACTCTGATCTTGCGTTCTGAGAATCATGACCGAATGAATGTCACCGTTCGCCCACGCCTGCACAACATTTGTGTCATGTGGTGCTCTCACATTGCATAGTGTGTTCCTAAGGTCACATACAATTAACCCAAAAAGCAATACTTGGATTGCATTCACGAGTGATGGACGGCAGGAGAAAGAATTGGATGCTCGGATCGGTGCAGCAAGCTGTGTCAGACGTGAACTGTGGCGATCCGTCTTCAAATCTATCTTTGTCCCCATTCTCACCTATGGTCATGAGGCTTGGGTAATGACCGAAAGAGTGCGATCGCGGGTACAAGCGGCCGAAGTGAGATTTGAGAGGTGCGGCAGGTGTTACCCTACTAGATAGAGTGTACAGCAGCACCATAAGGGGATCTTTAGGTGTTGAGCCGCTGCTTCTCCGCTTCGAGAGAGCTCAGTTGCGCTGGTATGGCCACGTGATACGAATGCCAATGCAAACTGGTCTTCCTAGGCAGTTGTTATTTTCCAAGCCGGTGGGTAAGAGACCAAGGGGTCGGCCTAAAACCTGGAGAATCTGGAGTTCGAGTCGCTTGGGTATTACCAGGGAGGACATGCACCTGATGGTGGAAGATCGCAATCGCTGGAAATCCTCCATAGGGCTGCTGCCCCCGCGACCCTAACGGATAAGCGGGTTTGAAAAGTAAGCAATGCTTGGATATCTTCTATGGTTTTGGCAGGAGTTCGGGACTTTCAAATCGCCCTGTATAAGGGTCCCAAACGAAAGTGGGACTGCTGTTCGTTTGGCAAATGGTTTAATGGCATCAGCATGGTAATTTGACGTAGTTGCCTTGAAAATTGATACAGGCATTCCCACTGGTCCACGAGGGTAAAGAATCTTCAAGATTGGCTGCGGAACCATTTTCCAATGGTGACCTGGACCTCATCATTGTCTGTGCATTGCCCTCTTTTCAGAATTTTCTTGAGTGGACCAAAAACATTCTTCCTAGGTGATGACCAAGTGCGCTGACATCCGTACTGGTTCGTCCTTTACGAAATTGGCTGCACCATCGGAACACTGACGTGCATGACAGTCGGTCAGTCCCATATATAAGGGTCGTACAAATGAAAACGAAAATTATTTCTTTTATCCAAAGTGTACGAGGCCTGTGAAAAAAGTATCCGACCTAATTTTTTTTTTTGCGAAAACCTGATGGATTTGGATCGCGTGCGCGCTTGCACGAGCCGACCTTGAACCTTTGTGCGTATGCGTGAATTTTTTTCCCGCCTCTTAATAGCGTCAGTTGCTGGCAATCGGCATTAGAGGGAGGTAGTGTGTTGTGCTCTCGTCGGTTTTTGATTTGAAGGAAAATGTCGGAACGACTGGAGCAGCGTTACTGCATCAAATTTTGCCAGAAACTGGGCCACGAGGAAGCATTCCTCGTCACCACGACCAAAGAAGGCCCGCCAAGTGCGCAGCAATGTGAAAGCGATGCTGACTGCTTTCTTTGACTCTCGCGGTGTGGTACACAACGAGTACGCACCACAGGGTCAAACAATCACCAAAGAGTACTACAGGGATGTCCTGCATCACCTACGTAATGAAGTGCGGCGCAAGAGACCGCAGTTGTGGTCAACGGGCAATTGGCGCCTCAAAAACCAGACTCCGTGGTACAACAGGCTCCTTACTCTCCTGACCTGGCCCCCTGCGACTTTTGGCTGTTCCCCAATCTCAAGAGGCCATTGAAAGGAACGCGATTTCAAGAGAGGACATTATGGTTGCAACGACAGCCGAGCTAAACTCCATTCCGAAAGACGCTTTCCAGGAATGCTTCCAACAATGGCGGCACCGCTGGGAGCCGTGTGTGGAGTCCCAAGGAGACTACTTTGAGGGTGATTAGGTTTCCAATGCTCCAGGTGTGTAATTTTTTTTTCTCCGAAGGTCGGATACTTTTTCTCACAGGCCTCGTATACAAGGAATTTAAAAATACTCTCCAGATGCGTTACGCATGCATTTTTCCGACTGTGTAACAAGGCGTGCAATTCCTCTATGGAAGAAGTCTTTCGGATGCCTGTGGAACCATTCCTAAACCTCTTTCCTTCACTTCCATCACCCAACTGCGGGCTTTCAGATGTTTCTCGAGATCCCCAAACACGTGAAAGTCACAGCATTGCTTTTGAGGTGTGAGGACGCGCGTTGTCGTGGAGAAGAAGCACTCCTTCTGTAAGAAGTCCAGGACACTTGCATTTGATGACCGTGCGCAATGCCTTCATGTTTCCCCATATCGTGCTGCGTTAACTTTGGTGCCTTTTTCAAGAAAGTCCAGTAAAATCAGGTGTTTACGATTGCTTTTGATTTTTTCGGAGGTCGTGACCCATAATGCTTCCATTGACGACTTTGACGTTTGATTTCGGGCTGGATGAAGAGATCACGCGCTATCGTTCTTTCTCATGTGCTGCAACACTTGCAACCTATTGTTCAAGTTGCGCGTGGGATTTTGCAATGTTAAAAACAAAAACTTACGATCCTACACGTCGTCGTTTTCGTTTTCATTTGTACGACCCTTATACATTTGCACGCAACGATAAATCTGAACCAGACTTTCAACAATTGAACGACTGCACGTTGACGACGTTTGAAGGCATACATGCTCCGAAGGGTTACCATCCTTCCATAGTTGGTGCATTGTGACTATGCTATCTGCCTTCCTAACCCACAGAGCCTTCTCTCGGAGCATACACAGTATTCCGCCTCTTCAATTTTGACGAAGCAGGAGCGAGTGCTCCCCTGGTGCAAGGGAGCAACGCTGTTCGGACGCTATGCGAGCAGCCAGTCGAATTCACGTTAAGTTTTCACAGTTTGGTTACTCTAGTATTGCATACATTAAATCATCTTTTGTATTTACCAGGGGATTTGCCCGACATAATTGTTCAAGGAGTCACAAGCGGATTGTTCAATCACGACACACTGCCACATCTCAGATAACAAGGTCCGACAAGCCGTGCGAATCTGTCGCCACCGTTTCTACTTCATGAGTGCCTTACTTAACCCTTACTACTCATTTTTGGATTTCTACTTACTCGTTACTCTTTGTAATATTTTGCTTGTTTACAACTGATCAAATTCTCTGTACGCAATAAAATTTTATTCAAAAAAACTTATGTACATGATTGACGACGAAAAGCTGCGATTTTCTGTTTATTTCATAATTCTAATATGTCGCTCAGTTTTTCGGGAGAACCTTTCCACACTTTACGCAAAGTATTTAGCAACCTGTCAATAAAGAGAGGGAGAAAGTTAATTTAAACGATAATTTAGTTAAATAGTATTATACGAGGCCTGTGAGAATCCGACCTGATGGATTTGGATCGTGCGCGTTTGCACGAGCTGACTTTGTGCGTATGCGTGAGTTTTTTCCCGCCTCTCAATAGCGTCAGTTGCTGGCAATCAGCATTAGAGGGAAATAGTGTGTTGTGCTGTCGGCGTTACTGCATCAAATTTTGCCAGAAACTGGGCGACAGCCTCAGTCGTCACAGTGGAAGCATTCCTCGTCACCACGACGGCCCGCCAAGTGCCCAGCAATGTGAAAGCGATGCCGACTGCTTTCTTTGACTCTGGCGGTGTGATACACCACGAGTACGCACCACAGGGTCAAACAATCACCAAAGAGTACTACAGGGATGTCCTCCGTCGCCTACGTAATGCAGTGCGGCGCAAGAGACCGCAGTTGTGGTCGACGGGCAATTGGCACCTCAAAAACCAAACTTGATTCAGACATTTTTGGCGAAAAACCAGACTCCCGTGGTAGAACAGGCTCCTTACTCTCCTGACCTAGCCCCCTGCGACTTTTGGCTGTTCCCCAAACTCAAGAGGCTATTGAAAGGAACGCAATTTCAGACAAGAGTCCTCTCCATTATGGTTGCTACGACATCCGAGCTAAACTCCATTCCGAAAGACGCTTTCCAGGAATGCTTCCAACAATGGCGGCACCGCTGGGAGCAGTGTGCGGAGTCCCAAGGAGACTACTTCGAGGGTGATTAGGTTTCCAATGCTCCAGGTTTGTAATTTTTTTTTTTTCCCAGCCGGTAATTAAGAACTGGTACAACCGGTCGGCCATCAGCATTGCCAAAGTGAACGCTGTGGTGATGTGGGACCGGCGTGTGACTATCCGAGAAGTTACGGAAGAGGTGCCCATCGGTACGTTTTCGGCACATTCCGTTCTGACCGAAGATTTGGCCACGAAGAGAGTGGCGGCGAAATTCGTGCCGAAGCTGCTGACGGCGGAGCAAAAGCAACTTCGTGAACACCATAATCACTGGTGACGAGTCCTGGGTGTACAGGTACGACCATAGCATCGCCACCGAAAGCCTCTTGATCAAAAACCGACGAGAGCAAAACGCACTACCTCCCTCTAATGCTGATTGCCAGCAACTGACGCTATTGAGAGGCGGGAAAAAATTCACGCATACGCACAAAGGTTCAAGGTCGGCTCGTGCAAGCGTGCGCGCGATGCAAATCCATCAGGTCGGATATTTTTCTCACAGGCCTCGTATAAAGTCTTTGACAAAAAAAATCTATGCACGATGAATGGACAGATCACAACGAACTTCAATGGGAACTTGAGCTAAATGTGAATTATCTGAAAGGCATACTTTGTTTTTATAATACAGGGTGGCCCAGATTAATATATATACAATTTTTAAATATATTAATACCTGCATGTAACTATGGTGGAATACATTGTCAAAGGATCGAAGAAGAGAGTCACACCCTGTTTTCCATAGAGTGGTCCACCATGCGGCCCTCCATGGCGATGCAAGCTTCCAGTCGCAACTTCACGTTGTCACAGGCCTTCTTACACGTGTCTAGGGGAACTTTGCGAAAGTCCTCCGATATTGCTTCCCGAAGCTCTGGAATGTTATGGATCCTATGGTCCTTGAGATATCCCCATAACCAAAAATCGAGTGGGTTCAAATCGGGTGATCTGGGGGGCCATTCGACCGGACCACGTCTGTTGATCCACCGTCTTGGAAATGTTTGATCCAACCAACTCTGCACAGTCAGAGCATAATGCGTCAGTGCCCCATCCTGTTGCCGAAATCATCGCGTTGCGTCAATACGGGATATACAGTGTTCGCCAGAAGGTCATGGTAGCTGTCTCCTGTGACTGTGTCCTCAAAGAAAAACGGGCTGAGCAGTCCATCGTAACTTACGCCGGCCCACACCGTGACACCAGGGCTCTGGTTGTCTACCTCCAACTTGATGTGTGGATTGGTTGCACGCCAATACACACAGTCGTGGCGGTTCACATTTCCTGAGACGTGAAATTTTGCCTTGTCGCTCCATTCCACGTGGCGTGCTAACTCAGGATCGTCCTCCAGCATTGCAAGCTAAGTGTCGGCAAACTCCAATCACCTGCCGGAATCATCTTCGAGCAAGTGATTTGTTAAGCGAGGATGATATGGCCTCGGTTTCAGATCCTTCAGGATTCTTTGAATACTCGTATGAGAAATGTCTAGCCACCTTTGCGACTTGTCCTTTTCTTGAGAACTGGCCAACTCGTTTTGCAGGCGCACTTTGTTGGTGTCAGTAACAACGGCCTTGGGTCTACTGCGTTTATGCTTTTCAACGCTGCCAGTTTCATCAAATTTCTTGTGAACATTCTTGATCGTTATCAATGCAGGTCCGGGTGTCCCCAACTTAGCTGCCATGCGACGTTTCACTTCTGAGTAATTGTTGGTCGCTGAGTACAACCTCACACAATCTACCTTCTCTTCCAGACTCGATCGCTGCACCGCCATCTTGATAAGGACGATCCTCGTGATTCGTGCCTTTTTCGCATCCCCTTGCTCACATAACGCGCGCAATTTGAATTGCGTCAGCCGTGCGTGATGCGCACACGGCGCTTTCAAAGATTGTATATATTATCTGGGCCACCCTATAGAATGGTAACAATCCACAAAAATTGAAATCTTTTAGGCACTCGTCGATGTGTGCGTGGAGAGAAGTAGGCGTATATGTTTTCCAGGTACGGCCTTGGTCCTGAAGAACATTAAAGTGCTGAAATCCACTTCTTGGTGCATTGATTTCTTTGTCAGATTGTATGATTATAACGGATGTCCCAAAAACGAGCGACAATTTGAAAAATCAATTAACAAAAACCGGAAGGTGACAGAAATGCTGCATTCTGCTTAGGAAACCAGGGAATTTATTCGCATCAATCAAGTTTCAAAATTTGTTACAAAGTTCGTCAACAGACGGCGCTGCTCATGGCTATAAAAACAATGTTTTCAAAATAACCATCATTTGCAACAGCAACAACGTAGAATGTAAAACGCTCCATTCTTCCGCTACTTAATCCAGATTATGAGCAATCGTGCGTCGACAAAGCGATTTCACGTGCGCGCGCCGATGTCAGTAATGCTTAAAAGATGAACAGAAAGTAACAATGTGTTCCTTCTTGACAAATCGATTGTTAAACGACATGCCAGTATCTTTGAATTCTTTACACTCGCTGTTTTAGCACGTGAATTCGACTCGAAGGGGGTCGACAAAAAATTCTGAAAAGTTGATACGGCTGAGCTAAGACTTTGACGGTCATATTTCTGAAAACAGAATTTGAAACACTTAATCGGTTTTCAAGTTATCGTGCAAACGGACGGCTGGATAAACGTGCGCATTCTTATAAGTAGCTTTTATGCTAAAGCACCTAATAACAGCGCCATCTGTTGACGAAATTTGTAACTAATTTAGAAACTTGGTGCCAAATAAATTCCTTGGTTTCTTAAGCAAACCGTACATCTCTATTGCCTTCTAATTTCTGTTAATTGATTTTTTTCAAATCGTTGCTCACGTCTGGCCACCTGGTGGTACAGTAAACAACAAGGTACTTGTACGATCACCTTTTTTGGTTAATCCCTTCTTCCATTTGTTCAGATTTAATTTTTGCAGTTTTCAACAATTCGAGAGGAAGATTTGCTAATCGTGCAACATTTAAACCGTAGCTTCGGCCAGCCTTTCCGTGAGTTAAGTGATACATGAAAACGATGTTCTGCAACTTTGATGGATCATCTGCGGAATCTTCCTCTTTATTAAAAAAAAAAAAAATAATAATATACAACCTGTGACAATAAAGTTCGGTGAATGACGTCGTCAAATTGCTAACGGTCGTAAGAGTGCACCATCGTCGTACCCTGCCCCAGACGGGTCGAGACATGTTTAAGCAAATTTGAGAGAATCAGCGCTGCGAGTGTGTTTAATGTGTT
>JAHWFO010063794.1:0-12897 GCA_023313115.1 Rhysida immarginata
AATACTTTCAATGCTAAAATATGGCATGTAATATATCAAACATATTGGATTGATGTGTCATGCATGAAAATATAATGTAAAATTAACGATAGTCGAAATTGGTTCAAAGGCAGCTGGTTTAGTGGACCCATTATGATTCATTGGAACTTACAATGGTAAAATATGGCATGTAATATACCAAACGACTTAGAATGATATGCCATGAATGAATATACGTAAAATTAATGATAGTCTAAATTGGTTCTAAGGCAGCTGGTTTAGTGGACCTATTAAGGTTCATTGGAACTTTCAATGCTAAAATATAGCATGTAATATATCAAACAACTAGGATCTGTCATGAATGAATATAACGCAAAATTAAGATAAACTAACGCCTTATATTATCAAGAGTTAATTTGTGCTAGGCAAATTTTAACAATAGCTAGTAGCTTCAGTAGTACATGATTACGTAGAAAAGCGTTAGCAATTGTTTATGAAGAAAGAATTCACCCTTACACAGAACGCTTCAACAATTAACGCTTATTTCATAGAAACTGGAATACTTACAAGTTAAAGGATTCTTGTATGTTCTAATCTATAGAGAATTGCTACTCTCTGCATTAAACTTTTCAGATCGTTTTAATTCATATCCTTAGAAGTCTGCCCTGCTTAGCAACCAGAGACTTTCTTAGCAACCTCATCTAATCTTGACAACCAAAAGTTGTTATTAGAATTCAAATACTTTCCTTTTTATTCTCGAATGCCTTAAAATCCTATCGATCCTGGACATTTCGGTTGCCTGACTTATTTCTACGTCAAAGCTAAAGCTCCTTCTTGGAATGTTTACATGAGTTTATTCCTGACGAATCGATTGTTTTATGATATGCCATTATCTTGGTATTCTTTACAGTCACTTTTTAAGCACGTGGATTCGACTTGAAGAGGCCCACGACAAATCTTGAAAAGTTGATACAGCCGAGCTATGACCTTGATGGCCATATTGCTGAAAACAGAATTTGAAAAAGTTAATCCGTTTTCAGTTATCGTGCAAACGGCGGACGGCCGGATAAACGTACAGACGCGATGTGAATTCTTATAAGTAGCTTTTTAGCTAAAGCTCCTAATAATTTTCCTAGAAATCGTGCGAGACGCCTCGCATCTGTATTTTATGACCTACATAAGATCATTAGAATGTATGGTCTATGGTCTCGTAACTTACACAATGCTAGTAATCTTTAACAATGGCTAACAATCGTTAACAATGCATAGACTTTTTCGTATTAGCGTCAGCTGTGAGTATGAATAACAGCAGACAACTAATCTCGGGTTGCGAGGTATAATTAAGAAAGCACTCAAGAGCTGGCGCTAGTATCGCGAAGGCTTACATAAAGAATGCTTTGAGAAAGATTCCATAGACCATACCTTCTATTGATTCTGCCTACGTATGTCTTCACAAAAATGATGCCAACGAGATAACAAGGCCTGGAAGCGGAAAAGTCACCTGACCCTCAGAGTGCTAGCAACAATCCAACCATCGTTGTCTCCATCTTGGAAACAATGAAGATTGGATTGTTGCTTTGGAAACTTTGGAAACAAGAGGGACGTTCAAATTTGACCTGGACTTTACTTTCTGTGAATTTCATTGTTGTAAAAACTTAAACTTTCATTGTGGGGATGGCAAATTCCACTCATCCGGTTGCCATGACAAACGGTTGTTTGTTTAAACAAAATGGCGGACAGCGATGTGTCGACAAAGTAGAACATCAAGTTTCTCCACAAGGAACATGTGAAAGCATCTGAAATTCATGAGAGGCTTCAAAGACAGTTCATCGTCTTTGCTTGGGGGCAACCGTAGCCCAGTTGTCTCGCCTTGCTCAGTGCAATGGTTGGGTTGGGTGACCACCTGGAAATTTCCATCTCCCCCCGTGCTTCGGAGGGCACGTAAAGCCGTCGGGCCCGGCTGCTGCGACCATCTTACAGCAGTCTTAAGATATAGGGATGGCGCAAAACTCCCTCGAACGAGTAAGTTACAAGAAGAAGAAGATCGTCTTCGCTTTGTGCAAGAAGAAGATCGTCTTCGCTTTGTGCAAGAAGAAGATCGTCTTTGCTTTGTGCCAAAATTTTGAAGGAGGGCGAGAATCCATTGGCAATGAACCTCAAGGCAATGGCATCGCACGAACCTCATCGCACGAACAAATGAGCTGATAAAGGACAACAGGCGGATTCATGTCCTAGAATTGGCCTCAATACTGAACATCAGCACTTACTGTGTGAAGACCATCATCCAGGATAAGCTGAATTCAACAAGATCTCTGCCAGATGTGTGAAAATATGTTCCATGCTGCCACAGCGATATGATAGGGAAGGTTAGAGCTTCCTAAGACGTGTTGTGACCACCGACGAGATATGGATTCATCATCATACTCCTGAAAGCAAGCGTGCGACCATGCAATGGGGACACATTGATTTACCACGACCCAAGAAATTCATAATGACACCTTCGGCAACGTAAGTGATGGCGACTGTATTTTCGGACATAAAGGGTATCATTCATGTCCATTTTCTGAAAGAACGTCAAACCATAAATGCACCCTATCACTGTGACACTTTGAAGACGTCCCTGAAGGCAGCACTAAGGAAAGAGCGACCAGGACTCCCTACCAGTGGTGTTTGTTTTCTGCAAGACAATGCAGACCAGACATAGCCAAACTGACTTTGAACACACTGACGGAACTCAAATGGGACATCTTACCATATCCTCCATTCAGCCCGGATCTCTCCCCTTGCGACTATCACCTTTTTGGACCATCGAAAGAGTTCTTGGGAGGGCAGAGGTTCGGCTCCAATGAGGAAGTGAAAAAGGCTGTCCTGACGTGGTTTCGACATCAACCTGAAGATTTGTACAGAACCGGTATGTATCCAGATGTTCCCAGAACGCTGGAAAAATGCGTATAGAAGCAAGGAGAGTTCTTTGAGAAACTCTGGTGTGTGTTTTTATTTTGTAGTTTCTTGATTTTAGAAAAAATAAAGTCCAGATCAAATTTTAACACTCCTCGTAGCTTATCCAAGTAACTTATCCATTTAGTTTTTGTAAATAGTTTATCCAAATTGCAAATCAAAATAGCCACCCAAATGGCGTATCCATTTTGCTTATCCAACTAGCTCATTCCGATAGCTTAACCAAACAAGTCAGGCAACCGAAATGCCCAGGACCGATAGGATTTTAAGGCATTCGAGAATGAAAAGGAGAGCATTTGATTTCTAAAGAAGCCTTTCGTTATTAGGAATTAGATGAGATTGCTAAAAAAGGCGTACTTCTAAGGAAAATGTATAGTTCAAATTGAATATAACTATCTGAAAAGTTAAATGGAGAAAGTAGCAATTCTCTATAGATTAGAACATATACGAATCCTTACAAGCATTCCATTTAATGAAATAAGAGTTAATTGCTGAAGCGTTCTCTGTAATGGTCAATTTTTCTTCATAAACTATTGCCAACGCTTTGTACGTAAGCAATGAAGGAATGATTAACTACTAGTTATTGTTAAAATATATCTAACAGAAATTAACTGTTGATAAAATAAGGCGTAATAATTATATGCCATATCTTAGCATTGAAAGTTTCCAATGGTTTCATAATGGTATCATTAAACCACGAATCATGGGACCGATTTCGATTATCATTAATTTTACGTTATATTCATTCATGACACCTCACTCCAAATCGTTTGATATATTACATGCCATATCTTAGCATTGAAAGTTTCCAATAGGCCAAAATGATACCCCTAATCCCGTACCTTTAAACCATTTTCGTCTATCATTAATTTTACGATATATTTATTTATGACACATCATTCCAAGTGGTTTGACATATTACATGCCATATTCTAGCACTGAAAGTACCAGTGGACCCAAATGATTTCACCAAACCATCTGCCCTATATCCAATTTCAACTATCATTACTTTTACGTTATATTCATTCATGTCCATCATTCCAAGTTGTTTGATATATTATATGCCATATCTTAGCATTGAAAGTTCCATTGAGCCATAATGGTTCCACTAAATCCAGGTTCCTTTGAACCAATTTCGATTGTCATTAATATTACGTTATATTCAAGCATGACACATCATTCCAAGTTGTTTGATATATTACCTGCCATATTTTAGCATTGAATGTTCCAATGGACCATAATGGGTCCACTAAACCAGCTGGCTTGGAACTAATTTCGGCTATCATTAATTTTACGTTATATTCATTTATGACACGTAATTCCAAGTTGTTTGATATATTACATGCCAAATCTGAGCTTTGAAAGTTCCATACTGGTTCCATGAAATCACATACCATTGAACCCATTTCGACTATTATTAATTTTACGCTAATATTCAATCATGACATGTTATTCCAAGCTGTTTGATATAACACATGCTACATGTTAGCATTGAAAATTTCCAGTGGACCATAATGGTATACTAAACCACATACCCTTGAACCAAAAAGGGAGAACAGCATCTGGCAGTGCACAGGCCTGTTATACATGGAATTGTATAGTGAAAAACGTGGTCTCCTGTATTATTTGTGAACTTTTGAGTCGGAAGTACTTCACCGATTTTTTCCACCAACGAAATCAGTCTTCCGAGTTCCCTAAGTTGTCGAATGAGGAAAACGGAAGTCGAAAATTCGGAAGCGTTCGAAAGCTAGAGCACCAACAGATAGACAGACGGACGGACGCACATTGTGAAAACATAAGTACCTAAAGTACCTATCGGTCCTAATTAGCTGTTTGATACTTAGCTTATGCAAATTGCTTATCCAAATAGCTTATCCCGTTAGCTTATTTAATTAGTTAAAAATTATCAAACTGTCTCGCTAACCATGGAGTTAAACCGTCATCATCCATCGTTTAAGTTAAACTGCTACTTAACGTCTGGGTAAATCCTAATCTCGCTTGGTGCAACGCAAAAAATTTTTTTTCTGGAACTTTAACGAATAATTATTTATAACTGACGTTATTGCAACCGGCGGTTAGTAAATGAAATAAAATAAACGAAACTGCTCATTTCGCTATATCATACTATGTATTTGTTCAAAAAAGGCTCCACATGCTGGATAAGTAATAAGTATACACCTTGGTCACAATTTATTTTTTTTCTCATGCAGATATTCTGGTTATAAAAAAAAACAAAAAAAAAAAAACCCTTCGAACCATTCCTCTGTCTTTCTAGCTTTTAACGCTCTCTCTCCTATTGTGAGGTTAATGCTAAATGATTAACGACGCTCATAAAAATTTCTCCAAAAAATAAACCGCTAAGAATGATATATTGTCGGCTAGTAAAACATGGATGGTGGAACAGAAAGGGAAGTTTAAAAAAGAGACAAAGGGGAGAAAAGGAGGGAAAAGCAATAAACATTAAAAATGGCTTCAAGTGAAAACTAGTTTTTACTTCTTTCTAATATTATTTTCTGTTTCCTGGACAAAAGGAAAAATTTTCATGCTATCAGGTACTGCATAATAAGAAAATTTTATCAATAGTAAATAACAAGTGCAGCTTTTCTTAATTTGAGTTTAACGTTTGAAGACTAAACCGAGGATGCTGTTATGTAAGAAATGGGACAGAAAAAGATTTATCACCTAAAGCAAAAGTACTTTAAAACTCAAGAGATACATAAAACAATCAGCTACCAACTGTGTCAATTAAACAGTTATTCCTAATTTATTCTAAAAACATTCATATAAAGTGGACGGAATCTTTTATTCACGGTGAGTTTATAATTTTGGCCAAACTGAATGTACAAGGTGGTTACAAAATAAGTTCGCCTACTCAGAGCCCTCTACAGCCTAATCTAATGAACCGATTGTGATGCAAAATCAAATGTAAGCTATCCAGACCAGGTGAAAATTTGGTGCTGTGGAATGACAAATGGAGATTTTAAAACTAGTTTTATTGTTTTAACCCTAGAATGCTAACCATACGTCTTGGAGACGTAGTTAAAATTTTAAACATCAGCTGCTACGCTTGACCTTGAAAGAGCGTCCTGTAACTCCAGGTATGCTTCATCAAACATGTATTCTTTCGAATAGTGGTGTTTCAGTTGTCTTTCGTATTGCATATTTTCGTAAACATAGTGCGTCTGTTAGACGTAGAGTTAGTATTCAACGTAAATTTTTGTACGTCTCTTGGACGTAGAGTTAGTATTCAACACATATTTTTGTACATCTCTTGGACGTGTTGTTATGAATGATGGTGCTTATTTATAACCTCTGAGGCGTATTAGTTATTATTAATTACAAGTGCTTATATTAATACAAAATTCTATTGTTATGGATTCAGTAGAAGAAAAAGAAATTGAAAAAATTATTGGAAGTCTAAATATAAATTAGTCTTCAGGAATTGATGGAATTTAGGCAAACAACATTAGAAATAATGGTAAAGGTTTTGTTAACTCATTTATCTAATGTAATATTGAAGACAAATGAATGGCCAAAAGAGATAAAAATATCAAAGATTAGGCCAATCTATAAGAAAGGTAAAAAACAGATTTAAATAATAATCGACAAATATCATACTTTCTATTATTACAAAATATTTTTAAACATTGGATTAAATAAAACTTGAGGAATTGTGGGAAACGAACAATACTTTTGGTAAAGAAATATATGGTTATAGAAAAAAGAAGTCAACCCGAAATTTGAAATGACACAAAAATTAAATAAATGCTTTCACCATGGTCTTAATTCAGCAGTTATTTTTTGGATTTAAATAAAGCTTGGGATTTAGTTAATCGTGATATTTTGTTTTTAAAATTAAAACAATATGGTATAAGAGGACAATGTTTAAAGTTGTTGAAAGGAATGCATACGAATAGAATGTAAAAACTAAAGATAAATAATCCTGAAAGTTCAGTTTCTGAGTTCACAAATGGTATTCCTCAAAGGTCAATATTAAGTTCAATTTTTTTCCAAATTCTAGAAATGTCTCTTTTCGTCTGTCTTTTAAAACAATTTAGACTATAAAATTCGTTTTAATACATATATTTTTTTCGAGTATTCTTATATCGATTGTTTTTTTTAATATTGCTATTTTACAGAGTTGTTAAATAGTTAATGAACAATTTTTTATAATAAATGTATTGTTCTAAAGTACTTATTATATAATAAATAAATACACAAAACTCCTTATTTCAATCAATACAACTAATCATAACTGCATTTCAATGTGATGTAATGCACGTCTGGGAGACGTATATAGTAACAAGGTTATGCTGCTCATGGTTAGTATTTTAGGGTTAAGCAAGCATGCAAGGTTTTTGTTTGATTATAGCATATGTTCGTTCTCAATATCGGCCTTTAAAAAGTTTATGCAAATTAGGAAGTCAACATACTCAGAATGGAATGGATTGATACTGATTCATTATGTTTAGCGAAAAGCTTTCACGAAAGATCATGGTTTTAAGTAAGAAAGAACGTCCAGCTGCATTACGAGCATATCATCGTCTAAAAGGACTGCGAAAAGGGCTCATGTCAGATACTGGATAGCGAAAGATGATAACGAAATTGGAATCGACTGGCGATTTGGCTGTCGCACCAGGAAGAGGACGGTGCAAGATAGCAGACGAAATTGTTGAGGACGTGGCTGTTGCAGTGGTGGACAGAGCTTCCTCTTCTCAACATTCTGCAACAAGTGCTCGAGCAACAGCACGCGAATTGTCCATCCCATGGTCCACGGTGCGAAAGGTCTTGCGGTCCATTCTGCATTGATGCCCATACAAGATTCATCTGGAATAACAGCTAAAATCTCAAGATCCCACTCAACGCGTTACTTTGCTTTTCACTTTCTGAAGAGGATGATTGTTGATGACCTGTGGCCATGGAACAGACGAAGCACATTTCACCCTAGAAGGAGCGGTGAACACGCAAAACTGCCGCATATTTATTTATTTATTTAATAATTGTGCATCCCTTTGGATTGGTTCACTCGTCGCATTGATTAGACATTATATATTGTGAAATTATGTGTTTAACATGAAGCTTATGATTATTGCAATTTTGATTTTTGCACTCCATGATATTTAGTCTTAAAAGGCAGGGTAAATCATTCCAAACCTCTAAAGTATTAAAAGGAAAAAATCTGTTCAGTTTAGTGGCAATTATAAATGGAGGTACCAATTTATATTTTTGCAAAGTTATATAAGGTGCCTCACTCCCCGATGTCGTGCATGAAAATCCCTTGCATTCTGAAAACGCGAATGTGTGGTATGGATTGACCGCTGATTTTATTTCCGGCCCCTTTGACTTTGAGGAAGTGATACAAGGAGGTCCTCTAAGATGTTCTGTGACAAGTGCACGGTATTGTGAACTTCTTTCACAGCACGGGATTCCTGCCTTGCGAGAACGACGATGTTTGGAAACCACTGTCTTCATGCAAGATGGAGCACCTCCTCATATTTGTCGACAAGTGAAAGAACTGCTTCCTGCCAACTTTGGAGATGATCGTATGATCTCCAAGATTAGCAGTAGATTTAGAAATTTTCCAGATGCGTTGCTTCCACGTTCTCCGGATTTGAACCCGTGCGATTTTTTGGCTCTGGGGATATTTGAAAGATCGGATCTATCAACAAAGCGTACGGACTGTCCCTGAGCTGAGAGCCAGCATTAGACGACTTGTCTCAGACATTCCCCGGGAGACGCTTCATACAACACTTGAACATGCTGTGCTACGCTTCCAACATGTCACTGACGCAGGGGGCGGAGATATTGAACATATGCTGTAATCAAACAAAAACCTTGCCCGCTTGTTTAAAACAATAAAAATAGTTTTAAATCCCCATTTGTTATTCCGCAGCGCCATATTTTCACCTCGTGGTGAAAATTTGCACTAATTTTTTTCTTTCCGGAATTCTCTCCCCCATGGTCTGAATAGCCTACATTTATTTCAATTTGCATCACAATCGGTTCATTAGATTGGGCTTTAGAGGGCTCTGAGTAGGAGAACTTATTTTATAACCACCCTGTAATTCCCCCCCCCCCTCCAATGTATGAAGAGATTTATGAATACAAAAATATGATTCATAACAGCTGAATAAGTTTGCTTATCAAGTTTGTAAAGTGATTTTTTTTTCTTTTTCGTTAAAGTTTTGTGCAAAATGCATGCGAGTTTGAAATTTGCTCTTGGAGTGTAAACTTCAATTATACAGAAGTCTGCTTACAAACATAACACCAAATACAAACTTCATCGCTAGCGGTCAAACATGTACACATACAATCTTAATTGATCTCTATCACAGTTTGTTATTCGTAGAAATGCCGAAGGACACACTATGATGAAATAAAGTGATTTAAAATTTCTGTCCTTTCGTCCCAACGTTTACCCTATTTATGATAATTAAAATGATGACAGTTTCGTCTTCTTTTAGTTTATATTTCCTGTTTCTTTCTATTACAACAACTTAATAATAATGTCCTCTGTCGCAACCTATTTCTGAGTTGCGTCTTTAATTATACAGGGTGTTTTTGAATTGAGTACAGATTTTTTGGGAGATGATAGAAGAGGTCCTTAGAAGTATTTTTTGTCATATGAACATGGGGTCCCCGCAGCTCCGTTTACTTACAATACTGCATTGAACAATCAAATGACACTGGGACGCAGTGTGCGTTGGTAGGCCTAGATTATTTTATTTTTAACAATTAACACAAGCAATCTACTGTATGACTTTTACAGTAATTGTTCGAAATGACCGCCATTTGCTTCATAGCACAATTCGCAACGCCTTATGATGGATTGATGTACGCGTGGAAACAGTTGATTTGCACGGTCGCTGATGTCCTAAGACTTTTCAACAAACAAGCACGTGCACCTTGAAATTTCTTTGCAAACAGTTACTTTAAAAGTTATTACAGTAGATTGCTTGTGTTAATTGTTAAAAATAAAATAATCTAGGCCTACCAACGCACACTGCGTCCCGGTGTCATTTGATTGTTCAATGCAGTATTGTAAGAAATCGGACCTGCGGGGACCCCATGTTCATATGACAAAAAATACTTCTAAGGACCTCTTCTATCTCAATTCAAAAACACCCTGTATAAATTCAATTCAGTCTGACAGAATATTGTCATACAGAAAATCATTTGCTGTGCGTGAGATTTCGTGATGAGGAGCTTTTAATGTTATACATTCATGGAAGTAATCAAAATCAGAATAAGAGCAATTTAAGCAAAATTACAGCAATTATGCTGCTTGTTTGTCTACTTCGCAAACGAAAATATTTCTAACTGAAATACGATACTTCTAATGGCATTTACATTAAAGCACATGTATTATTTAGAATATTAATAACAAGGACGTTTTCATAAATTTATATCATGATAATATCATTTGCCTTTGAAAATAGCTGAAATTAGTAAGGTTAGAGCGTAGTTCATGCTTATATGATGTAAAAGCGGAAATAATGAACTCATTCTACAATCTCTTTCTATGCTGATGAAATAAAATTAATTTTATATCAAAGAAGTCATAATTCAGGGCTTATTATTAGTACAATGTATGAATTTTCACTGCGCAGGCTCTCTTTCTAGGAGGTGTTGGTTATTATCCTATTCACACGCTATTACCCCATTCGCTTCGTCGGCGCTTTAGGACGAACTGTTTACACGCTGTTTAGAAATAGATACACGTATTACAAGCATCAACAATTATTGAGAAATTTTTCGAATCTTCCACACGTAGAAATGAAATAGATAATGACTTACAATTGGTCACTGATCTTAACAGCCAATGAAAAGTCTGAATTTGAAAATTTGAAAATTTTACGAATTTGCTTGATGAATGAAGTCGTTAAGCATTTACGGATTAACGACTGCTGTATGAAGGTCACAGCATCCGGGGGTGGGGTAAAGATCGTGAGTCACTGATGAGTCGCCCATCCAGCCGTGCCTGATGTTGCTTAAGTACACAGAAGTTGTTAGTGCAAGTGCACCAGGCCACTGCCTCCTCCAGGGCGTTACTTTCCAGCTTCACTTTATTAAATAGGGCGTAGTCGCTGGGCGCTACGTCTGTTAAATATGGAGCATGTGCCAGTAGGGTGGTACTGGGTATCCCAAAAATGAACGAAAATTTGAAAAATCAATTAACGAAAAACGGAAGGCGATAGAAATTTTTCTGTTTGCTGGGTTCTGCTTAGGAAACCAGGGAATTTATTCGCAACAAGTTTCAAAATTAGTTATAAAGTTCGTCAACAGATAGCGTTGCTGACAGGGAAAAAAACTATCAAACAATGTTTTCAAAATGACCACTATTTGCAGGAACAACGTGATGCAGTCTGAGAACCGAATTCCTAGACGCCCGTGCAAACATTTCAGTTGGAATGCTGAGCGAGGTATAGAGTGCCGATTTGACGGGACGGAATGCCTAGAGAATGGCAGCGCCATCTGTTGACGAACTTCGTAACTAATTTTGAAACTTGGTGAAAATAAATTCCCTGGTTTCTTAAGCAGAAAGCAGCATACGGTATATTTCTATCGCCTTCCGTTTTTCGTTAATTAATTTTTCAAGTCGTCGCTCATTTTTGGGACGCTCGGTAAATATTTGATTTGGTGCAATGTGTGGACCATTAGACCACTTGATTATTTACTTGAATTTTTTAAAGACATCGTCACTGCTCTTTTATCTTTTCTCATTTCTGTGTTTTGAAATCGGAATCATTTCGTGTATAGTGGTTTCCGAAGAGTTTTTCTCTATCTTCAAACTTTTCTTTATAATTCAGTTAAGTCGATATTTATATTTTGAAACATGAATATGAAACATCACTCTACGAAACTTTAAGTTAAATTTAAATATTTTTATAATTCAAGTTTTTAAGATAAGTGCATAATAATAACATTTTCTTTCGCGCTTAAATGACAGTAAAAAGAATTGCGACGCAGTTTTAGAAACGCATTAAAGAAACATCACAAAAGAATTCAAATCCAACTTTTTTTTTTCTCCTTTTTCTTTTTCCTCATTGTCATGGCTGAGATAAATCCGTCCATTGTAGGATGGATATAAAAAGGGGAGAATCCATACGAGAGAGAGACTTGTGAAAATGGTCTTAATATTCCGCTCACATTTTCCAAGTATAATGGGAACAGATCACAATGGCGTTAGAACGACGATAGCTTTCACCCGGAATGATAAAAACCTTAAAGTTCGGCTCATCTTTCTCAGGAGAAAAAAAAAATTTTTTTCAAAGTCATAAACATTTTCTATGTGGATTTTGGAATTTTTTTTCTCTCTTTTCGTTAAGAGGTGAACAGAAATATAAAATTATCTTTCAAGGCGACTGGTGAAATGGGTTTGCTGAGAGGTCTTAGAAAGAGAAATTACATTCCGATCTTTATTCTTCTCATTCACTATTAATTCTGCCGTATGGTAATGGAATCAAATAATTTAACGAGGCACTGGGAAATTTTGATGGCGCTTGCCTTCTTTTGGTCCTAATGGGCTCGAATGGAACTCTTCGAATGTTGCAGTGAATTCAGAAATAGAATTCGAAACCAGATTCCGATTAAGAATCCATAATTATTTTGACATTTTTATTTTCGAAACTTGATACCTCTATCCATCTTCATGGCCTAATTCGAGACGTCAGCTAAATTTAAGATTCTTCATCGAAACGGGATTACCTTTAGTCATAATTTTGTCTCGAAGCTTTCTTGGCGCAGATTCTAAAAAATTCATCTGAATTTCCATTACATGAATATGATTTAGAGTTTTCCTAATATATCAAATCAAGACTAGAATTTTATGAGGAATTGTGTGCCTAGTGTGAAATGGCTGGCCACATTGCTATACAGAAACACCCAATAAGTAAATGGACATTCCACATTTCAGGTTTATTCATGTTTTTCATAGAAATAACTGTGAATGTGCACTTA
>JAHWFO010063819.1:0-23693 GCA_023313115.1 Rhysida immarginata
TTATTCTTCTTCTAAGAAGTGTCATGAAAGACAGCATACTGGAGAAAAACCTTATAAATGTGAGTATTGCGAAAAAACATTTGCTCAATTATCTCATAAAATACAACACGAAAGATGCCATACTGGAGAGAGACCTTATAAATGTGGATATTGCGAAAAAACATTTGCTGGATTATCTCATAAAAGACAACATGAAAGAGAGCATACCGGAGAGAAACCTTATATATGTGAGTATTGCAACCAAACATTTGCTGATTTATCTACAAGAAAATACCATATAATGCAGCATACTGGAGAGAAACCTTTCAAATGTGAGTATTGTGAAAAAACTTTTGCTAATGAAGCTCATAAAAGACGCCATGAAAGACAGCATACGGGAGAGAAGCCTTTTAAATGTGGGCATTGCGAAAAAACATTTGCTCAATTACCTCATAAAATTCTACATGAAAGAGTGCATACTGGAGAGAAACCTTATAAATGTGAGTATTGTGAAAAATCATTTGCTCAGTTACCTCATAAGATAACACATGAAAGAGGGCATACTGGAGAGAAGCCCTATAAATGTGATTACTGCGAAAAGTCATTTGCAGATTCATCTGCTAAATTAAATCATGAAAGACAGCATACTGGAGAGAAACCTTATCAATGTGAATATTGCAAAAAATCATTTGCTCATTCATCTACTAAACTTAAACATGAAAGACAGCATACAGGAGAGAAACCTTATAAATGTGGATATTGCGAAAAAGCATTTGCTCAATTATCTCATAAAATACAACATGAAAGAGTGCATACTGGAGAGAAACCTTATAAATGTGAGTATTGCGAAAAATCATTTGCTCGTTCACATCATAAAAAAATCCATGTAAGACAGCATACAAGAGAAATCTTATAAATGTGAGTATTTCAACAAAACACTTGCTGATTTATCTGACATAAAAACTCATGTAAGACAGCATACTGATTAGAAATTTTAAAATTGTGAAAAAAAATGCCCATTTTTTTTTCTCTAAAAGGTCTCATGAAAGACAGCATACGAAACAGAAAAATTTCAAATATGTGTGTATTGTTAAAAAAAACCATTTGCTCAATTACCTCAAACTATACATGAAAGAGGCCAGACTAGAGATAAGCCATATGTATAAATTGCGAAATATTAATTGCTAGTTTAAATTCGAATATGTGCCAAGAAGGACGGAATATTAAGGAGAAACCTTATAAATGTGAGCATTATGGAAGACTGCATACTGGAGAGAATCCTTTCAAATGTGAGCATTATAAAAAATGTGCTAAATCATCCAATAAAATAAGCTATAAATGAGGATATATAAACGTTTGTCCTTTTGAAAAGCATTTATTCTACGTAGATTCTCCAAGAAAAACAACTGTGCAACTGCAGAAGTTTTGCAGCAGGCTTTTTAATCTACCAATTTTTACTAAGGTTGTATTTTAAAGAATGCATTTGAAAGTGAATGCATTTATGGATGCCTCTACTACTTGGAAATATAATTTTTGTTTGAAATCATAAGTAACATTGCTATAAATTTCATATAAATCGAAAATTTAGAATTATCGCGATCAACCAATGGATGGCCCAAAAGGGTAATTAATATACCTATTTTGATTACTATTTCTGTAATAAAAAGATTTTTTTTTCTTATAATAAAAAAATAAACCCAAAAATTAAAAAAAATGTTGACGCTCATTCGCTCAATAATGTATACACAAACACTATTGTGGCATATGATAATTTTATTACATTCAGTTCTTATAACAAATATTTATTCTAGTAAGACAACAATTCGTTCGCTATTTGAGATAAGTTCTATGGAAATAATCGAATATATTTTTTATACATAATAAGTAATACTTAATGAAAAGTGTTATTTGTAAGTCTGTAATTTATAATAACTCAGGAGTCACAACTCTATCAATTTATTTTTTGCATATTATTAATGTACCCATTATACATAAAGTTAGATATATGGCAGTAGAAATATGTACGTCCAACTTTTATTACATAATTACACAACTATGTGGTTCTGTTATAGCTGAAGTTGTTTGTGTATAAAGAAAAGCATTGTTGCTTGAGACCAACAAGGTTCAATTGCATGATGAGTGACGAAATACTAACATCAAAAGAATAAAACATAATTAAACAGTTCAACAGTTACTGAACTAAAACACTATTAACTATATCAGGCGTAGTTAGCCACTACGAAATTAACTTCATAAATAAAGTTCACCTAAGACGCAGCTAATTGAAGTAAGAGCGGTTGAAGATTTGTTATTCCACACAATACAATCTATAACTCCAAAAGCATCAACCTAATTAGCTAATGATATGTGAACAGGCTTGATAAACCACCAAAATACGTGGTGGTTATAAAATAAGTTTACCTACTCAGCCTTTTGGAGCCTAATTTAATGACCCGATTGTGATGCAAATTGAAATGTAGGCTACTCAGGCCATGAGGGAGAGAATTCCGGAAAGGAAAAAAAATTAGTGCACAAATTACAACCAGGTGAAATTGTGGCGTTGTGGAATGACAAATGGATATTTTAACAAGCAGGCAAGATTTTTGTTTGGTTAAAGTATATGTTTGAAGCATATGCATAGCGTGATCTTTGTTGCATGAAGCGTTTCCCAGGGAATGTCTGAAACGTCGTCTAATGTGGGCTTTCAGCTTAGGCATAGTCCGTACGGTTTGTTGATAGAACAGATCTTTCAAATATCCCCAGAACCAAAAATCGCACCGGTTCAAACCCAGAAAATAATGGCCACGCATCTGGAAAATTTCTAGAGATCACGTGTTCATCTCCAAAGCTGGCACGAAGCAGTTCCTTCATTTGTCGACCAATATGAGGAGGTGCTCCATCTTGCATGAAGACAGTGGTTTCCAAGCATCGTCGTTCTCGCAAGGCAGGAATCACATGCTGTGAAAGAAGAAAAAGGGGCCTAGAATAAAATTAGCGATGAATCCACACAATACAGTCACGTATTTAGAATGCAATAGCTTTTCATGCAAGCGAGGCACCCCATATGCGGCTGCTCTGCATGTTCACCGCTCCTTCTAGGATGAAATATGCTTTGGATAACCATGGCCACAGGTCGTCAACAATCAACCTCGCCAGAAAGCGATAAGCAAATTGTTGTGCGAGATGAATCTTGTATGACCTTTCGCACCGTGGACCATGAAATTAACAATTCACGTGCACTTGTTGCAGAATGTTGAGAAGAGGAAGCTCTGTCCACCACTGCAACAGCCACGTCCTCAACAACTTCTGCTATCTTGCGCCGTCCTCTTCCTGGTGCAGCAGCCAAAACGCCAGTCAATTCAAATTTCTTTATCATTCGCCACCCTGTATCCGACATGGGCCTTTTTCGCAGTCCTTTTAGACGACGATATGCTCACAATGCAGCTGTACTGCTGCTACCATTCTGGTAAAACAACTTTATCAACAGTGCGCGTTCATTCTAGCTTAAAACCATGATCTTTCGTGAAAGCTTTTCACTAAACATAATGTAATGAATGGATCTGGATCATTTCATTCTGGGTTTGCTGTCTTTCTAATTTGCATAAAGTTTCTGCTAATAAGGCCGATATTGAGAAAGAACCTATGCTGTACTCAAACAAAAAACCTTGCCTGCTTGTTCAAAACAATAAAACTAGTTTTAAAATCTCCATTTTCATTCCACAACGCCAGGTTTTTACTTGGTGGTGAAAATTTGCGCTAACTTTTTCTTTCCAGAATGCTCTCCCCTATGATCTGAAAAGCCTATATTTCAATTTGCATCACAATAAGTTCATTAGAGTGTGCTGAGTAGGCGAATTTATTTTATAACCACCCTGTATATCCACATTCATTACTGAAAGCTCGAAGACCCCGCCATATCCTGGATGTTTGGTTTGATGACGTTAACAAGGCCGTCTTCCCCAACTACTGGATCTTTTGGATCCTGCTGATTTTTGGGGACGCTATTCGTCAATTTACAATCTGACTCTCGTCCCTTCTTGGGGCTTATTCTCTGGAGGACTTAAGAGGTTCATCAGGCTTCTCTCCTAGTTCAGTGTACCTCCTCTGGTTTACTCTTTCGGCGAGCGTGCAAAGTGAGCTTGACTCCTGGACCACTCGCGTCTTTCTTTTCACTACACCTTGTCGATTGTCTGCCATTGCTCGCAAGTATATCCATAAACTTCTCACTGACAGCTGACGGAAGCAATATACTAATGAATATACTATACTATAGAATAACCGGTCTAATAGGAATACAATGATTAAAGAGTGATTTACTAAACAGTTGTCCTTTAGACAATTTATTCAAGGCAGGCCATTTATCTTTGGTCGAGAAGAGGGATCGAAATAACTTATCTTACTAAGAAACTTTAACATGTCTTATGCGAAGTTTAACCTCATTTGAAAAATCTTTAAATTTCCTAATAGTAGCTGGGGAGGAGTTTTTCCTAGTTTTTAAATAAAGTACATTTTTCTTTCTAATAAACTAACGGTAAGTCCGGAGTAATCCAAGGATGCCTTGATTATACCTTAAACATAATGAAGTTTCATTAGACTCATTATGTATACCAATTATGAAATAACGTGACCAGCCCTGTCTTAAATGGGCATTGAATTTTTTAAACAACTTATCGAATTCAGTATTTGTTGAAAATAGTTCGTTCCAGTCAGTCAATTCAAGAAACGCTCTCAGAGCTGCTGTATGGTTGTTATTATTATTAAGTAGCGGAAGAATGGAGCTACTTATTGTTTTCACAATGTCCGTCTGTCTGTCCGTCCGTCCCCTTCATAATTTCCGCAGTTTTTGAGGTAGAAGTTTGAAATTCGGAATGTAGCTTATTATGGGGATGTGCATCTTCAATATTTAGTTTGGTTTTGATTGGCTCACTGGGGTCGGAGTTTCGGGGGCGGAAATTAGAGTGAACCTGAAGGTCTACGCGTATTTATGCATATAAAAGAGTGAAATTCGGTATGCACGTTCCTCTAAGCAAGATCAACATCACTGTAAAGTTTGGGTCGAATTGTCCCAATAGGGTCGGAATTGTGGGGGTGGCAATCGCTTGGTCTTTAGAACTTTATGGCAACATATAGAGTGTGATATACCATTCGATCGAAAATGATGAGAAAGGAAAGAAGATAGGGTTCTTTTATATTTTCTAAATACAAGGTTCGAGAAAATCAATTTTTGATTAAAAAGGGGGGTTAAAAAGTGCAGTGAAGGAATACAAAAATAAATGAACTCAGGGCTTCCGCTACTTTCCTATACCTTTCTCGGGAAGCTTAATTTCTTGTTCCTCATAGTCTTAATAATTCTACTCGAAGAACTTAAGTCAATGAGAGAGAACTTTTTAAAAATAATCAGGAGAGAGAAATGGTCACTTATCCGTAGATCTAAAGAATTACTAAATTGATAAAGTCCTGTGGACGAATCGCAGCTGTCAATGGCTGATTAAGGCAGGTGATGACCAAAATAATGAGTGTATGAACAAGTAACTGGCGATAAACCGGAGCTTATGAGTGGGTCCAAAAAAGATTTGAGATGAAGGCTTTCTAATGTCTATATTAAAGTCCCATTAACTGTAAAACATCTGTTTTCATCTTTGTTTATCAAGAAGTGTAGCGGATAAATACAAGTGTAATAACTAAATGATAAAAAATTCCCGGAGGGGGGGGGGGCGGTAAAACATTAACAAAGCCTTCTTACTAACAAGAGAAAGGGTTAAGACTTCATAGTCAGGCGTTCCAGTACTGTTGGTATTCAAGACTGACCATTTAATTGATTCTTTGATGTAGATACATATTCCCCCTCATCACCTGCCATTTCTATTAATAGCAAAAACTTCGTAGCCTTCAATAGACGGAATCATTTGATGCTCTTTAGTCCAAGTTTCAACCAAAACTATTAATGTTGGCATTATATCAGGTTGTCCGTAAAGTTTCTTCAGGATTCTTGACGCGTGCGCAAACAATTCTGTATCTCGACTGTCTTTCATGTTACCTTCTGTATCAACAATCCATCAAGACCAATCGCCGAAACGAGTTAAGAAGAAATCCGGTTCTGTTCCATCAAGATAACGATCGCCCGAACACAAACTCCGCCACCTCCTCACGAGCTCGAATGGGATATCATGGCTCATCCTCCATATAGCCCTGACTTACCACCCTCCGCACTACTACCTTTTCTCCCACCTCCAGCTCCATCTTCGGGATGAAATTTTTAAAAATGCAGAAGAGTGCCAAAAAAGAGGTCGATTGGATCCTAGGGTCCAGGGACCTAGGGTTCTTCGCGGAGGGAATTGAAAAGCTCCCAAAACGTTAGGAGAAGAACATCTAGATCATTCTCGGTGCTTTTAAAGATAGGAGAAGGCGGCAAGTTCAAGAAGTATATCCACTTTTCCCACCACCTACTACAAGGTTTTCGTAAAAAAATAAATAAAAAATAATGTTACTTTTTGATTTTCCTTCGTAGTTCTGTGAAACGACACACTGTGGCAGTGTACGAGAATTTTTCAGATGGTATGGGAATTTTACAAGTTTGGTCCGAGAATTTAATTCTATTGGTCAAGAAATACGTCACGCTCTTAGGGGGGGAGGGGGTATGAAAAGTGTGACACAGCATGACATGGGGGGAGGGGGTGTTTCCATAAGTGTGATGTCACAGCAGACCCATTCAAATTCTGAAATTTCAATTCATTTTTTTCATGTTACCTTTTTTTTTGTTATTTCATTTGGGTCTGCCATTTTTGTGAAAATGAGTTAGTTAAGGCCTCTGCGCACTGGCGGTTTTTGTCACAGTGTCTCTTTAACAAAAGAGGGGGACCTGGTTAACAAAAGAATTGTTAAAGAATATAATGAAAGGCATTCCTGGAAATGGCGCGGCTGTTTCTATCAGTCTATGAGGTTTGATGTGTTTCCAGAGGTGGAATAGGTTTCTCCACATTTTTCACACTTTGCTTTCTGGTGGTCCTGCACGACAATAAATGCCCAAACATGATATCAAAAAGCAAGATGCCCAAATTTTTTTTAAATAGCTCTTATCGAACAGCTGATCTACTTCAAAATTTGAAAAATAAAGTACTATCAGATTATGATATATAATGATAATTTGAAATAATAATTATCTAAAAAGATGACATCTACATTAATCGTTTTTTTGTTGTTTATTATTAATTAACTATTTATTTTTATTTGCATCATTCGTTTAAATCAAAATTTAATAAAACTTTTAACTAGTTAGAGTTAAAGTTTACGATAGTTAATCATAAGAACTCATGGTGGGCCTGTCAAAAGTAGTGTTTTTCTTAAGCGATAAAGTATCGATACTTTTATTTTTTAAAAAAACGGTCCATTATATTATTTTTTTTATTTTATTTATCTTTTAATTTAATTCTTTTCCTGACGAGGGTTAAATATTAATTGTTAAAGCTTTATTATCTCTTACGATTTTTGCACTCGCGAGGTTTAGTGGGATTCTTAATTTTCATGTCTTAAGGTAGGAAACCATTAATCTTGGTAGAATCATTTCTAGTTGATTCTGAGAGGGCAAGTAGCCAGCAAAGGGTTTTTTTTTGCTTTGTTGGTGGCTGTGCTTGCCGAGAAGAAGTTTTCCTTTCTTAGCACGTTACAACTGTCACGTGAGACCCTTTATCCCTACCCCGTTGCGATGCTTCCAATGTCAGAAGTACACGAGAACAAACTGTCATTTTAATGCAGTTTGTTGCAAGTGTGGCCTGCCCGGACATGAGACGGAAGATTGTTCAAACGATTTCCGGTGCTGTAATTGAAGGGAAACCATTCTGCCCTTTCAAGAGACTGTCCTATTTGGCGGAAGGAAAAGAAAATCCAAGAGGTTCGTGTCCTTGGGGGTTTGTCTTTTCCGGTATGTTCACTGTATCTACCATAAGATCAGTATACGGATGATAAATCTTTGTCATCTCTGCTGGGTGAACTTCCAAGCCCCTTCCTAATTCTGGGTGATTTTTACGGCCACAATCCCATTTGGAGGTCTATAAAGCTCTCTGCTGAAAGAGGATATATGATAGAGAAAGTTTTGAATTCTTTTAACATCAATTTGTTAAACGATGGCTCGATGCCTTCAAAAGGACAATGCCCTAGGTACTGATACCATTTGGTATCGGTAGAAATACCCGATACCAATTCTTGAAAGTATCGATATGTCGAGTACTTAGGAAAACCACTAATCAAAAGCCCTAGCCTCTTACAAGTGCTACAAGGGAGGGAAAAACAGAGTCCAGAACAAAAACCCCACCGGACACGTTGATTGAAATTTGAATAATCGATAATTTTATCTAGTATAAAAACATAACTTCAAGGAATACAAACAAACACATTAAAGTTTCAGAACTGAGTGCGTGAAAAAGTTTTATTAAGGATGCATTTATATTTTGGATATTGCAGTTTTCTTTATATGAGCGACAATAAATTTTAATCAGTCGCCAACAGCTAATATGAAAATAACTTCTCAAAAAGATTGCAATTGTAATATTTAAAACAAAATGCTTCGTGTTAAAAAAAAAAGAACAACTATTAAAATACCAATATATTGTGTTTTAAGCGAAAAATGAAACATCGAATATTCGATATAACGGGAAATATATATCGAATATCTGTAAACATCGATTTTTCATTTCTCAGGAAAAACACTAGCGTCCCGTCAATGTCGAATGACGTAATGCATAGATCACCTTTGACGCGATATAGTGCCACTAAGGACGCTTTTTAATTGGCTTTTTCAACCATATGTTGGTACTTTCGACAGCAGCCAATCACAGTGCACGTTAGGCCTAGTGCACATGCTTTCTACTTTCCAGACGCACGTTACGTAGTTAGCAGTTCGGCAATAATTTGAAATTGCAGCACGTCAGTCAGTTATTTTTCCTTGGCATTCACTGCAAGCGAAATTGGATCGTCAGAATATCCCAATGAACGATAGTGTCACTTCTAAAAGAAAACTTGCTTGTAATTTTAAGGTAGGTTACCGAGTTTTGAAATTTTAGCGCGATGGTACTATCTTAGCGATATTTTAACATTTTTTAAACAGATAAATTATCATTTTTGCAAATACATTAAAACTGCTCCAGTCTGGCTCTGCTCTGGATAAATGTACACTCTAAGCCAATGGGCAATGTTGCTGCTGCCCAAAATACCCATGTTCGCTGTATTATGTATAATAAGTGATGTAGATGTTCACATAATGCGAATAATTTGTTTTTATAAACGGGACTATCATATCTTTGTTGATATTTGCTCCAACTTAGCGCTTTCTTAACGCGTATTAACAACACCGCTAGTACGATCTCAAAATTTGAGTTGGCATTATTGGAATAACTATCAACAAAATCACGTGACGTGCTCATGGCATTGCATCGACAGCAATTAGTAAAAACTAAGGACATGTTTCTTATGTTAGATTAATACAGCGTACATTGGCTACAGCAAACACAAAATATTATAAGTATTCTACTATAATGCGAAAAATGTTGACCTGAAAAAGCACCCAAATTTGTGCAAGACAGAATAATTAGCACTACAACGACTGGGGAGGGAGGTTGGGGGTAAAACAAACTTCTATCTGACGAATTTCAAACGAAACTATCATATAATACACTGTAATGTACCACTATATATTCAGTATTACACACAGCTCTTTAGGTCGAAGTTCGTTTGAACTCACCCTCCCCCCTCCATGCCTGGCGACAGAAAAATCAATGGAAAATTGAAAAAAAGCAAATTATATAGTATATACCTGTATATACAATAGACAAAACTGGGGTTTGCATTAATTAATATAAAAAGGCCTAGAATGCATCCAAAATTTTTTAGTATCCTATATTTTTTTTTATTTCTCACTTCGAGGCCTGTTAATATTTTTGTTTATTAATTTTGCTTATGCTAAATTTTTGATTTTATTTTTTTTGTAGTCATTTCTCAAGATTTTTTTTTAAGCTATGTAATTTTTTAAATTTAACAATTTTTATTTTATAGGCAAAGTGATGCAAGGCTGAAATCATCAGCAATTTCGTCTTTATGAATTCAAGACCAAGGTTTTAGCGTGCTGGAGTCTAAATTAATCCAAAGTGAAGAAAATGCAGACATTTTCAAAGCAAATTAGTAAATACAGGCATATTCTCTATGATTTATTTGTAACAATTGAGAATATGATAATTGGAAATTCATGCGTTACAGGAAGTTTTAGAGACGGATATAACAAATATGAAATAAGATATCGTTCAGATCAACCTACCGTTCTACTTACATATGAAGAAAACACCTCAGTAAAAGATATAGTTGGAAAAAAAAATTCTTCTGTGGAATTGAAAAGAGAAGAGGGTTCACAAGCAGAAATAGTAACACCCAATGAACAAACGGCAAATATCAAAAATTTAATAGTCAATATATCAAAACCAGAAATAAATCACAGGCGCATAATGTACGATTTATTTGTAACCATTGAGAACATCATAATTGGTGCTTCATCAGTTACAAGAGATGCTAATGATAGCATTATCACATTTAAAATTATATCAACTGGACAGCAGCCTACTGTTATAATTTTATACGAATTACCTTTGGAAAGTGTAAATAATACATCTAAGTTACAACTGACTGGTGAGCACGAGAGAGACAGTGAGAATATTCCGTACTTATTGAAAACTCATTCCAGTGAAAGTTATTTTGAAAACATGAATGTGACTGCACATGAAGCAACACAGCAGGAGGAAACAGAGCTGTTGAACTCGGTTTCAGTTGAAACAGTTCCGACTGAGGTGCGAAAAAATATTCATTTTGTCAAAGGTTTTTCTCAGGATTTACTAAGCATCATTTCGTCGGAAAATGAGGAAGCAAAAAGTGGTTTCGCAGAAAACCAGTCATGCTTTAAAAAATTGCGCGAGATCAGAGCAGGGCTGTCAACTTTTGAAAGGGAACAAATTCTAAATAATGTAAAAACCATAGATTCTCATGATAAAATTGAAAAAGAGATCATTGTTAGTAGTAATCAAGAAATAAATAAGAAACAACTGGAAAATTTTCATATAGGAAAAAAAATCTACAAATACTACAGCAAACCTTCTCCTGGCTCGTCAAAAGAGGTAACTCCTACTCGAATGCATACAGGAGACAAAGTTTATAGATGCCAGTTTTGTGAAAGAACATTTGCTCGGTCAGATAATAAAAAAGTCCATGAGAGGCAGCATACAGGAGAGAGACCTTATAAATGTGACTATTGCAAAAAAACATTTGCTTATTCTTCTTCTAAGAAGTGTCATGAAAGACAGCATACTGGAGAAAAACCTTATAAATGTAAGTATTGCGAAAAAACATTTGTTCTTTTAAGTAATAAACGACGACATGAAAGATGCCATACTGGAGAGAAACCTTATAAATGTGGGTATTGCGAAAAAACATTTGCTGATTTAAATTATAAAAATTGCCATGAAAGACATCATACTGGAGAGAGACCTTTTAGATGTGAATATTGTGAAAAAACATTTGTTAATTTAATTTCCAAAAAGAGCCATGAACTGCACCATACTGGAGAGAAACCTTTTAAATGTGAGTATTGCGAAAAAACTTTTGCTAATAAAGCTCAGAAAAGACGCCATGAAAGACAGCATACTGGAGAGAAACCTTATAAATGTGAGTATTGCGAAAAAACATTTGCTCAATTATCTCATAAAATACAACATGAAAGACGGCATACGGGAGAAAAACCTTATAAATGTGATTATTGTGAAAAATCATTTGCTCGTATTTCTACTAAATTAAGACATGAAAGACAGCATACTGGAGAGAAGCCTTATAAATGTGAGTATTGCGAAAAGACATTTGCTCAATTATCTCATAAAGTAATACATGAAAGAGGGCATACAGGAGAGAAACCTTATAAATGTGAATATTGTGAAAAAACATTTGCTCAATCATCAGTTAAAAGAACCCATGAAAGACAGCATACTGGAGAGAAACCTTATAAATGTGAGTATTGCGAAAAATCATTTGCTCGTTCACATCATAAAAAAAACCATGTAAGACGGCATACAAGAGAAATCTTATAAATGTGAATATTGCAGCAACGCACTTGCTGATTTATCTGATATAGAAAGCAATGTAAGATAGCATACTAATTAGAAACTTTAAAAATGTGAGAAATTTTCAATTTTTTTTTCTAAAAGGTCTCATGAAAGACAGCATACGGGACAGAAAAGTTTCAAATGTGTGTGTGTTGTGAAAAAGCATTTGCTCATTTACCTCAAACTATACTTGAAAGCAGTCAGACTAGAGAGAAGCCACATATATATATTTATTTGCGAACTAATATTTGCTAGTTTAAATTCTAAAATGTGCCAAGAAAGACAGAATATTAAACAGAAACCTTATAAATGCGAGCATTATAAAAATATGCTCAATCGTCCAATGAAATAAGCTATAAATGAGAGTACATGTATATAAATATTTGTCCTTTTGAAAAGCATTCACTCTACGTAGATTCTCCAAGAAATGCAACTGTGCAACTGCAGGAGTTGGAGCAGGCTTTTTAACCTACCAATTTTCACTAAGGTTGTATATCAAAGAATGTACTTCAAGGAGAAATTTTATGGATGCCTATACTTCTTGGAAAAATAACTTTTGTTTTGAAATCATAAGTAACATTGCATCAAATTTCATATAAATCGAAAATTTAGAATTATTGCGATCAACCAATGGATGGCCCGAAACGTATACCTATTTTGATTACTATTTCTGTAAAAAAAAAAAAAAAGTTCTTTTTCTTACAATAAATAAATAAACCCAGAAATAAAAAAAATAAAGCTCATTCACTCAATAATGTATACACAAACACTATTGTGGCATATGATAATTTTATTACAATCAGTTCTTATAATAGTGGGACAACAATTCATTCGCCATTTGAGATAAGTTCTATGGAAGCAATTCGAATATATTTTTTTATAAATAACGGAATAATAAGTAATACTTAATGAAAAGTGTTACTTGTAAGTCTGTAATTTATAATAATTCAAGAGCCACAACTCTATCAGTTTCTTTTTTGCATATTATTAGTGTACTCATTTTACATATGGCAGTAGAAACATGTAGGTCCATCTTTTATTACATACGAGGTGCATTCAAGTTCTAAGGCCTCCGATTTTTTTTCTCCGGATTGGAAAGAGATAGAAACATGCGCATTGTTTTAAAATGAGGCCGCGTTCATTGTCAATACATCCCAGAGATGGCAGCACCGTATGGCAGATGGAATTTTACCGCCAGCGGCGAGAATGAGAACTGTTTTAGATACTTAAAATGGCGACGTTTTCCTTACTTGAACAGCGTGCAATCATTCGTTTTCTGAATTTGCGTGGTGTGAAACCAATTGAAATTCATCGACAGTTGAAGGAGACATGTGGTGATGGAGTTATGGATGTGTCGAAAGTGCGTTCTTGGGTGCGACAGTTTAATGAAGGCAGAACATCGTGTGACAACAAACCGAAACAACCTCGGGCTCGCACAAGCCGGTCTGACGACATGATCGAAAAAGTGGAGAGAATTGTTTTGGGGGATCGCCGAATGACTGTTGAACAGATCGCCTCCAGAGTTGGCATTTGTGTGGGTTCTGTGCACACAATCCTGCATGACGACCTGAAAATGCGAAAAGTGTCATCCAGGTGGGTGCCACGAATGCTGACGGACGACCACAAGGCTGCCCGTGTGGCATGTTGCCAAGCAATGTTGATGAGCAACGACAGCATGAATGGGACTTTCTTTTCGTCGGTTGTGACAATGGATGAGACGTGGATACCATTTTTCAATACAGAAACAAAGCGCCAGTCAGCTCAATGGAAGCACACAGATTCACCGCCACCAAAAAAATTTCGGGTAACTGCCAGTGCTGAAAAAATGATGGTGTCCATGTTCTGGGACAGCGAGGGCGTAATCCTTACCCATTGCGTTCCAAAGGGCACCACGGTAACAGGTGCATCCTACGAAAATGTTTTGAAGAACAAATTCCTTCCTGCACTGCAACAAAAACATCCGGGAAGGGCTGCGCGTGTGCTGTTTCACCAAGACAACGCACCCGCACATCGAGCTAATGTTACGCAACAGTTTCTTCGTGATAACAACTTTCAAGTGATTCCTCATGCTCCCTACTCACCTGATCTGGCTCCTAGTGACTTTTGGCTTTTTCCAACAATGAAAGACACTCTCCGTGGCCGCACATTCTCCAGCCGTGCTGCTATTGCCTCAGCGATTTTCCAGTGGTCAAAACAGACTCCTAAAGAAGCCTTCGCCGCTGCCATGGAATCATGGCGTCAGCGTTGTGAAAAATGTGTACGTCTGCAGGGCGATTACGTCGAGAAGTAACGCCAGTTTCATCGATTTCGGGTGAGTAGTTAATTAGAAAAAAAATCGGAGGCCTTAGAACTTGAATGCACCTCGTAAATACACAACTATGTGATCCTGTCATAGCTGAAGTTGTATGTGTATAAAGAAAAGCATTGTTGCTTGAGATCAACAAGGATCGATTGCATGATGAGTGAGAGAATACTAACATCAAAAGAATAAAACACAACTAAACAATTCAACAGTTACTGAACTAAAACCAGGGTTCCCACATTCTGGAAAATCAGGGAAGAAGGGCTATTTTCATGCAGTTGTCAGGGAAATGAGACTCTTCTATCTGTACTTACATTTATATGTCCAGTTACGGACCAGGAGGCAAAAATTATTGAACAGGCCTCGTAATACTGATACTAATACTAATTTTATATAATGTGACAACTAATAATAATAAAATTGCGTCTGAAAAGCTGTTGTAGAGACCTGTTTCTTTAAAAAAAATTACGATTTGGTCAGGGAAATGAGATATACATTTTCTGCGGGAACCCCGTAAACCACTATTAACTATATAAGGCGTAGTTATCCACTACGAAATTAACTTCATAAATAGACGCAGCTAATTGAAATAAGAGCGGTTGAAGATTTGTTATTCCACACAATACAATCTATAACTCCAAAAGCATCAACCTAATTAGCTAATGATATGTGAACAGGCTTGATAAACCACCAAAATACATAGTGGTTATAAAATAAGTTTGCCTACTCAACCTTTTAGAGCCCAATTTAATGACCCGATTGTGATGCAAATTGAAATGTAGGCTACTCAGGCCATAAGGGAGAGAATTCCGGAAAGGAAAAAAATTAGTGCAAATTTTCACCACCAGGTGAAATTGTGGCGTTGTGGAATGACAAATGGAGATTTTAAAACCAGTTTTATTGTTTATAAGAAGCAGGCAAGATTTTTGTTTGGTTAAAGTGTATGTTTGAAGCATATACATAGCGTGATCTTTGTTGCATGAAGCGTTTCCCAGGGAAACATGTCGTCTAATGTGGGCTTTCAGCTTAGGCATAGTCCGTACGGTTTGTTGATAGAACAGATCTTTCAAATATCCCCAGAACCAAAAATCGCACCGGTTCAAATCCAGAGAATAATGGCCACGCATCTGGGAAGTTTCTAGAGATCACGTGTTCATCTCCAAACTTGGCACGAAGCAGGTCCTTCATTTGTCGACCAATATGAGGTGCTCCATCTTGCATGAAGACAGTGGTTTCCAAACATCGTCGTTATCGCAAGGCAGGAATCACATGCTGTGAACGAAGTTCACAATACTGTGCACAGAACATTTTACAGGACCCCGTTGTGTCAATTCTTCAGAGAAAAAGGGGCCTAGTATAAAATCAGCGATGAATCCACACAATACAGTCACGTATTTAGAATGCAACAGCTTTTCATGCAAGCGTAGAAGGTAAGTGGAGATATTGAGAAATTTGAGGCTTTGACTAATCAGTTATTTCTTGCATTGGCCGAAAACAGGGCCCTTTAATCCAGATCAGTGAACATAACACAACCAATTAAACGGGGATGTTTCAAATGTAGAGTTTTGTAGATTTTGAAGAACTGAAATCTAAATAAAATAAATAAAATTTCAAAAACGCTTTCCAGTTTTCCAGAGTTATCTTCAGTTGGAGTATTTTTAAATTAAGAAGTAGATTCAAATTTAACAATGAGAGAAAGTTGAAGGTTAATTTTGATATTGAGGTTGTTCGGGAAAGAAACAATGAAGTTAAAAGTCGATTTAAATTGAAATTTGTTGGATTTTTTAAAATTAAAACGTGTCAATAATCTTCTATTTTATATGACATTTTTGTGGTATTTATATATCGATTTTTATTTATAACTTTTTATAGCTTCTTTATTTCTGAATTTTACATTTGACCAATTGGGTGAATTGGTTTTTTGTTATGCAATGGGATAGTAATATAAAATCATTACATTGGCTCTCTTGGCTCTCCTGATGTCATTGGCACCTCTGAGATATTGGACAGCATAAAGCGCTTGAAAAGCACCCGACCGTTCTCTCAAGAAATTGCCTCCCAGTGTTATCTGCATCATCACTAAGGTCATGAATGACTGCTGGCTAGCGGCCATTTCCCTAGTGCCTGGAAGGACTCGGTCATCATCACCATTCCTAAACCTGGACTGGATCCTGCTCTTCCCATAAGTTATAGGCCCATTAGCTTGTTGCCCATGCTTTCGAAAGTCTTTGAGCGCACTATATTCATTTGGTTCAATGAGTACTGCGAGGCAAAGAACCTCATTCGTAGTGAGGAATTTGGCTTCCGTCCAGGCCATTCTTGTCAGCTTCAGTTATGGAGGCTCGTTGCTGAATTAGACGATCCTCTTAACCTCTCTATGTTTGGTGGTCTCATTTTCCTCGATGTTCAAAAGGCCTTTGACCAAGTCTGGCATGACGGGCTCATTTACGAAATGATTACTGACGTTGTAATTGCTCTGGTTCGCTCCTTCCTGCCAAAGAGGACTTTTCTTGTTAAGGTTGGGGACTTCTTGTCTGAACCCTGCGATGTTAATGCTGGTGTGCCCCAAGGCTCTGTCTTGGGGCCAGCCTTATTCAACTTCTTTATCCATGACTTCCCCATGTTTGCAAAGTGCAATCTTTACATGTTTGCTGACGACGGTTCCACCATGACCTGGGCACGAAACCCAGCATATGTCATCACTCGACTACAAAAAGCTTTACATCCGTGCGAGAGCTGGTTCACTAATTGGCGATTAAAGCTGAATGTCAAAAAGTGCAAGGTCATGTTTATCACTCGCAAATGCAATAACCCTCCAAAGCCCTTCTTCTTATTTGGCAAGAAACTTGAGTGGCTAAAAAGCTATAAATATCTTGGTGTCACGATCGACTCCAAGCTAAACTGGAACGACTAAGTCCAATACGCGCTCAACAAGGCAAAGAAAGCGAAGTTCAGTTTGATTGCACTCCTGGGGCGAAACAGCGCTCTTGATGCAGATAACAAACTCTTGATATACAAAGTTGTGATTCGTACTATTTTGCTTCATGGAATGCCTGCTTGGGCTTCTATTTGCAAATCTAGGTGGAAGGATCTCCAGACCTTCCAAAATGTTGGTTTCCGGTCCATTGCCCAACTTGACAGAAGAGTTGCCAACAACCACTCTCTCTATGACGATTTGGGGATGACCTACATAGGCACCTTTGTCCGGACACTTATGAAAAACATGCTACCCAAGATGGAAAATCACGAAAATACTCTGGTTTCTGGTATTCTGGACCACCCATTCGTTGTTAAGGGTTCCCTCAGGTTTCGAAGACCCCGCCATATCCTGGATGTCTGCTTTGATGACGTTAACAAGGCCGTCTTCCCCAACTACTGGTTCTTTTAGCTCCTGCTGATTTTTGGGGACTCTATTCGTCAATCTACAATCTGGCTCTCGTCTCTTCTAGGGACTTCTTCTCTGGAGGACTTAAGAGATTCATCAGGCTTCTCACCGAATTTAGTATACCTCTTCTGGTCTACTCTTTGGGCGAGCGTGCAAAGTGAGCTTGGCTCCTGGACCACTCGCGTCTTTCTATTTACTTCACTGTTCGATTGTTGATGAAATATGAACATTTTACTAAATAATGTTTAACTATGCATGCGCAAGCGTTACCAAAACGTATTTTGCATAATTTATTAGCCAAATGTATAGAGATATTGTTATAGAAAGCCCAAGCAAATATCGTGAATATTCAGAAAGATGTCATCAGAAAGAGTTGAATTACAGTTGCTCTCCAAAATAAACAAGACGATAAAGGGTCTTCACCAAATTTTTATTTTTGGACACCAGTATCAACTTTTTTTCCTTTCGCTAATATGAAGTCAATATGCCTTCATACCATCATAGGAAGAAGTAGTTATTACTGGCGTCCGGTCTAAAACTATAAATTTGGAGAAAACCCCTTATCGTTTTGTTTATTTTGAGTAGCGTCTCCGTATTTTGAGAGCCTTGTGGCGACATCAATAGGCGTGGCATTTCTCAATTGGACATTCTTAACTGGATTAATAATAACTACTTTTAAAAATTAGATATACTAAACAAATTAAACTCTCAATGACAATGATGAGAAAAAAAATTCATTTCCATCCAAATTAGAAAATTGTTCAGGTTAAATGATATTCCTTTGCAATGTTTTGTCCTTGAAGAGGGTATAAAATAGACAAGTTCATTGCACGCAGCAGGATAGGGGGAGGGGGGGGGGGGGGAAACAGCGGAGAAATTTTTTCTTAAACTATAACAAAATCAGAAGAAATTTTTCTCATTTTTATTCAAAAACTGATTCAAAATTTTAAAAGTGAAATGTATTCATTTGTTAACCTGAGCAGAATCGTGAAATAATTTAATAAATTATGCTCTCTAATATTTCAGTCTTCAAATACAAAATATCAAATGAATGGCTCGTTGAAAATGGATATTTGTTATCTCCATTTTCCATGCAGGAAGCCAAGCAAGATAACTTTATAACTAATGGAAAATTTCAGGATTAGAAGGAGTAATGCCCAAGCTGCGAACAAAAACACTCTGGAGATGAATAATATTTATTTTTAAGGAAAATATTGATGAATGTCTTAGATCCAAATAAAAATTATTTGTCTACTCGAGCCTACTCAGCTATAATAGCAGCTCCGAAAACACGCGCCAATGTTTGAACTTCCTGTATGTTGAAAGAATGGAAAAGAATGTTTTCTAAATTTAATTTACTGAATAAATTTGTTTAAATTCTAATTAATTGTTCTCATTATGGGAATTATTCGGAATAATTTTATGTTTCGCCACATGGCCTTACGTCGCTAGGGTTGCCACCTCTCCGGTTTTTGTCTTATTTCTCCGGTCTCCGGTTTCAAACAGCCAATCTCCGGTTTTGCAGTGATTCGAAAGTCACTTTGAAAGTTAGGTTAATAAAATATCATTGTAACAAGACCTGCTTGGAGTTTTATGAATATATTAAACATCCAGAACAGTTAAGTTCGCTGAAAAGTTGTCGGGAGAATTCAAAATATACATTCAAATTTAATAAAATGATATTATATTTTTTAATTTGAATCTTGTAAATTAAATCGTAAGTGTTTACATGTTTTTATCATGTAATTTACATACTATTTATATCATTATCATTATTATTTTTTTTTAAGCAATGTGCGACTTCATTAATAACACAATGCCCATTTCTGGTATCCAATCTTAAAATATTGACTTCTGGTTTGCCAATTTCAGGTTCTCCGGTTTTGAAACTCTCTGAAGGTGGCAACCCTATACGTCGCAAATATAAAAAAAATCAGATAATGAATTGGTCATTGCATTGTATTTCTTAACGAAATGAATGGACGCTTACAATCGACGATTAAATTGCTATCCACATTTTAATATAGGAAAATGAAAACATTTGTCAAAGCCGTTGATTAGCACTGTACATATATCTTTAAGGGCGTATCTGAAAAGTAACCGCTCGGCGACCAGGAGATTACCAGGTCACGTGGTATGGTCGAGCGTGCGGTCTTGGGGACTTTTGAGACGATTCCGAGGTTTTCAATGTCTACATTCATCTTACCATGGTTATTAGAAGTTATTACCATAGTCTAAGAATGAAAAGTCTGTTCACTCTCGCTTTCCAGTGTTGCCTTTTCTCTCCTGTGCGTGCGCTAAGTTCCCTAGCGGCAGGTGAGCTACATTAAGGCTTTGTTTATTCTTACGCTATGTTCTTTCCAAGCAAGATTCATTCCTGGTTAGAATCAATATCAACATTTCATTAATTTTAATATTCTTCGCCGTTTAATAATTTATACCGCTGAGAACTATTAAAATATTTCTGAAGTTTAATATTTTTATTTGATTGTCAATCTATTTAAATAATCGATGACGCGATCAGCACATTGTTCTGCTATAAATTGTTATAATAATCAAGGGACAAGCAGAAATCTATCGTTTTTAGGTTCCTAAAACAAGAAGAAAAGTATTTTTACGATAATCAACTTAAAATTACTAGTTATTTCAAAAAGATGTGTATTTAAAATCAATATTTTTAATTTATAAGTAGATGTAAACGCTGGGTCATCAATAAAAGACGGGAAGACATTTTAAACAAAACATCAGACTATCCATATTCCAATTGTCGACTATGTGCTATTCATTTCTAGAACGTAAGAAAAACACAATACTTTCTCTCAACCTTCCGAATAAATACGATAAGAAAAAAGTGAACATAAAGGTGAAGTATTTTGAGGGGTGGAGACAGTCTATAAATGGACTGTTAATGCTTTGGAACACTCTAAATAAAAACTTTAACTTATCTTTTCTAAGCGAATAAATCAAGATTCTTTAGAGAATTTCTTCAGCTCAATTCGTAGGAGAGGCGGCTTTAATGATAACCCTTCTCTATCTCAATTCCAAAAGTTGTTTAAATTAACTTGTGTCAATCATTTACTGAAGCCAAGTCATGGAACAAATTGTATTTTGGATTCAGATAATTTTATTTTCACATTTAAAGAGCTATGTGAAAAAGTTCAAGTTCGATCTGCTGCACCTCCTACAGTGATTACAATAGATGAGAACATTGAATTTAAAAAATAAACACTACAACAAATGATACATCATTTTATAATGTCTGCGGGTGTCTGCTTAAAAGGCTTCGTGCAAAACACAGCTGTAAGGAATGTGATGAATTAAGAAACGATAAACCCACATTCGACGGTGAAGATAAATTTTTCTTAAGTTTCAAAGCGTATGACAATGAATCCGAATTTCATAATCTAGTAGTACCTGGAAATACGTCTTCCATATTCATTAAAAAATGTGAGATAATTTATCAGTCGCATTTAAACAATAAAAGCCAGAAACTGAACACCAGTATACTAATTAAAGGAACACTGAAGACACTAATCCACATGATAATTTTTATTGACTCAGATGTACATTTCGGAAACCAAATTTCCTTCATCAGTGAGTTCAGTGTTCCTTTGACTCACTGACGAAAGAAAATTTTTTTTTCCGAAATGTACATCTTAGTCAATAAAAATTATTATGTGGACTAGTGTTTTCAGTATTCTTTTAATTAGTTTATCAGTAGCAGTTTAATGAAAAAATTCATGAACTTGGAATTTAAAAAAATATTTTAAGCAAAATTGAGAATAGTTTAATTCCCAGTCATATGCCCTGTTTTTAAAATTTTTATTCTAAGACTTTAAATTTACACGATTAAAATTCTAAACAGCGAATTAAAATCTAGAATTGTAAAAAATATTAAAAATTATACATATGTGAAAATGCTTCTTTTTTATTTATGTTCTGTAAATATTTTGTGGAAATAATTATAAATAATAAAAATAAAAATATTAATTATCTTTGCTACTTTTTATTTCCGTGATAACTTTATTTTTACGTTGGGATGGTGGGTGCTTATTAGGCTTTGATTTGTTTTGTTTATTTTATTTTTTCTAAAAAAATTTTAAATGTAACCAATAAAGAAAAAATAATAGGAATTTATGAGAAATTTTTATAAATTCCTGAAGTTAAAAAATATTCACTTCAAAATTAAAAAAAAAAAGAAAAAGAAAACCTAACTTTAGTGTATGTTTAATGCTTGAATTCTACAATTCAGACCTAGTTGAAATCACCTGCCGCATGGTGCGCTATGGTTCTAATGACCTTTTACTGGCAACAGCTGCATCAAAGGAGCTGCCTTAGAGTGAACAGACTTCTCATTCTTAGACTATGTTATTACCATCTAACTTCTAATAACCATGGTTTCACTAAAAAGTAAAATAATGTTATAAAACGCTTCACAATTAAGACCTGCAAACAGGAATGATCAGTCGCCTGATCAAACCTTTCTCTGATTGGCCAGTTCAGAACTTCCTGGGCTCCGCCCATTCTAACTCTCCCTGGATGAACTATAGTAGTTAATCGCTTGCTTCAACAGTAGATGACAACGTAGAAACAATTTAGTAATTTAATATGAAAAAATAATAGATGCTTTCACATAAAGCTTCGGCAATTGAGGCTCCCTTCGTTTAACATTACGTGGGAATTCTTATATATTAAAGAACTTTTATTTTTTAAATATATGAGGAATAACTTCACTCTCCATTTACCTTTCAGTTCTTCATGTTTATTCGTTTAAATTTTCTCTATACATTAGCTTATTTAAATAGTCATTTATAATTTAGTTTTCATATTTATTTATTTACTCTCAAGTGTTTTAAAATGCTGGTTAATTCTATATATCCATGTACGATACTATACACGATACCTACACGAAAATGCGCCCCCTTTAACCGCTTTGGCGGTAAAATCATTGTTTACTTTTGAGAGCCTAGCGGCAAGGGCAGCATCGATAGGAGTGGCATTTCTCAATTGGACATTCTCAACTGAACTAACAATAACTAACTTAAAAAGTTAGATATACTAAAATAAATAAACTCACTGTATGGCGATGATGTGGAAAAAACTTTCATTTCCATCCAATTAGAAAATTTTTCAGATGAATTGAAATTCCTTTGTAATATTTTTTCCTTGAAGAGGGTATAAAATGGACAAGTTCATTGCACGCAAGCAGCATAGGGAGGGAGGAGGCAGCTGAGAAATTAGACACTATAGCATAGTATTAGAAGTAGACTACTTCTAATACTATGACTATAGTTATTCCTTAAACAAAATAAATTTTACTTTTTTTATTCAAAAGCTAATGCAAATTTTTAAAAGTGAAATATATTCATTTGTTAATCTGAACAGAATCGTTAAATAATTTAATAAATTATCTTCCCTAATATTTCAGTCTTCAAATACAGATAATCAAATGAATGATAACATCAATAGCTGAAAATGGGGTCTTGTTGCAGGAAGCTATGTATCTCCTTATCTTTGCAGTAGGGGGTTGCGACCTTCGAGCATAAAAATAGAGCTCGAAAGTTGCAACGCATCCTTATAAGGAATAGAGAATTTCAGGAATGCCCAAGCCGTGAACGAAGACACCCTGGAAATGAACAAATATAACACTATATAAAGGCTTTAGATCTTTTTAACATATGTCAATTTTTATAATAATATTTACTTTTTAAAGAAAATAGTGATTAATGTCTTAGCTACCAAGTAAAAATTATTTGTTTATAAGAGGCTATTATATTAGCCCAGCTATATTACGAGCACGTAGTAGCTTCGAAATCACTGTGCGCCAATGTTTGAACTTCCTGTATATTGAGAAGAAAGGGAAACTTCGGATGTATATCAAAGAATTTACGGTAGGAAA
>JAHWFO010063828.1:0-12397 GCA_023313115.1 Rhysida immarginata
GAGAGTTCTTAGTACTTAACAATTTCTTGAAAATCTTTAAAAATGATCAGTAACTGGAGATAATGGAGGGTTAGCAGACTATTGAGAAAGAGTGGAAAGACGACAGAGGAAGCACTCCTTTAGCTCCGTGATGTATTGAGTAAATGGGAAGCAAGTAAATAGAAGAATCGGCGACTGCTAGACTGCACAAAGTGAAGAATAGCCAAGTTTTGCTTCAACACATCGAGAGAAGAGTGGAAATTGCAACAACACTAAGTATACATCTGAGGTAAGATTACGTGCGTAAGAAATTATTTAGACTAGCAGTGGCATCCTTGGAGAGGTCCAGCACCATTGTGAGCCTTTAAAAAGATTTTTTTCGAAATTTTCACTAAGAATTTTTACTGTATTAATTCTAAGCATTTTCTTGTGTTTATTTTTAAGATAGTGCAAAATTTAATTTAATTTTTTGAGATTGTTCTGTTTACATCCAAGTGTAATTATCCCGGGCAACGCCGGGTACCTTTGCTAGTGACGTATATTAAAGATAGACTCCGAATTCTATTGTTAACAGCGGCAAAAAGTGAATCAAATTGAGCCATGACATTTCTGGGCAGGAGTGAGCCGTGGAGTAATTAGCTGTCTGGCCGCTTTGTTTTTGAAGATTTTGGGCCCGAGGTATAATTAATTCAAAACCATTCCCCAAAGTTGTTCTGCGTACAACTGTACAGACAGACACGAAAAATAATCAGGAATCATTTTCCACAAGCATAAATCAAAAATACGTAACTAAAATGAAAATATATAACTGAAAGACGAACGAAACGAAATTGAAATTGAAACCATGATCGAGAAATGTTTATAAAATATAATAAAATACTTCAAATACAAAGTAAAAGAAAAGACAAACTTATCACTCCGTGATCGGCGTGTGAAATAATTATTAATCAGCTACTCTCATGTTCAGCTATGTGTTTTGCATCATCTTCACTCACTTTCGACCATGACAGTTCTGGGCATGGAGCTTCCCAATTTGCTTCAAGTTACAACAATTGCTTCGGAATCTATCTTTAATAAACGTCATTGGTCTTAAGCACGGTATAAGAAGGAAAAGTAATCCGACGAACAATGGCAGCATTGTTAGGAGAAGATTACAATCTTGTCCGTAGTTCGCGAGGTATTTCGCAGAGGGCGCTGTTGCAAGGGAGGCCGTTTTTCTCCTCTGTCTGTAAGGGAATTGCTCGTTTTCTTGTGTATATTTACGTAATTGTTGATTTTAAGGTTTAAATTATTTTTTTTTTAGAAATTCAATTAGAAGAATAAATAGCATTTGAAATAAAACATGTAGGCCTTCTTGTATTATAAATATTTGTCATTCAAATGAATGAGAAGCCGATGAGTGAATACTAATTTTATAAATTTCTTTTACTTTCAATTTGTGTTGTATTATCATTCTAACATTATTGTTAAGAAATTTCATAGTGAACCTACAATTTATAAATCATTGTATTCGATTAATCGTGAAGAAAAATTTTCAATGAAAATTAAAAATATATCGTGAAATTAAGTGACTCGCATATTGATTTTTAGAATAAAATTTATTAAACATATTGAAAGGAGTAATTTTCATCATATTAAGTTTTATAAATTATTTTTATATTACATTTGAAGTATTAATAATTTGAAATAAATGAAATTGAAGTTCTTGTGGGGTTGAAATCCAATATTAAAGGTGAGGAATGGTTTTTGCTGAAGCTTGTAAAATTCCAAAAACAAAATTCTACAAGTTTCAGTAACAATCATTCCTCACTTTAAATACTGGATTTCAAAAACAAAAATTTCAATTCAAAAACATTACACTGACATTGGTGAAATCAATTATTTATTTATATATTGAATTTTGTTTACTTAAAATTATTAATAATATAAAGGAGATTTACGTGTTTATTACATACAAGTTATTTATTAAAAAATTTAGCTCTTTTCTTTTGTTTCCTTGCAAGTTTTTTTACAGCATCATCATCATCAATTACTGCCGCATTCTCAGCAACATATAATAGTGTAACAATTCGGCTACTACATCTTTTTTATGTTCTTTGCAAGGGAATGAAAGTGGAGCACTTTCTAATGTTTGGCAATAGCGATTTAGTAGGCATATTCTTTCTCTGCAGCAGTTAACATGTAGAAAATATTTACTTTCGGATGAATAAGGCGGCCTCTGGTTTTCAGATTAACTAGAGCTGCCTCCTTATGCTCTGAAAATACACCTTCAGATGAAAAAGCATGTCTACAAACCTCACAAGAGCTAATTTTTGCCATTTTTTTGCAAACAAAACCTGTAACGTAATAAATTATACAGTTTATAATTGGTGCTTCATAGCAGTCATAGCTATGATCGTATCAGATGAAATATTTCAGCTTCCCACTCTGTCGTGGCTATCACTCTATCCGGCTTTGATTTTAATTTCTCAATCAAAACCGATTTTCTGGAAGGATCCTTGGTACAAAACATTTTTTTCCCATTTTCAATCACTACAAAAAAGCAAGAAAAAAATCATCACATAAATAAATAAATACATGTAAATAAATGAATAACAAACACAAGTGTAAGGAATGCAAAATCAAGAGAAAGGCTATATACAGGGTGTTGCAGATAACTACAGGGCAGTATAACGGGAAGCCTACCCGCTCAATTGCAGCAGCCAGCTCGGTCGATTGGGAGAATGAAGGTGGCCTGCAGCAACCATCAGTTTTCACAGTCGGGGAGGGGGTGGGGTGAACGTCAAAACTGTCATGTTTCTGTCGTTCTTGTTCCCTTCGTTTGTAAAATCACCCAATTATCATTTGTCGAGCCGGCCCCTGTAATCGAGCGGGTAGGCTACCCATTATACTGCCCTGTAGTTATCTGCAACACAGGGGCTGGCTCGACATCAAATGATAATAGTACGAATAGGACTTAATAATACGAAGCAGATATGTGTTTGAAGGCGTGTGATGCTATTTTAAATAATTTGCATGTCATTGTCATGCAACATTTGGCACATTCCAGTTTTTATGAGGGGTATCCCTAAACTTTTGATAACATTGCGTATATGCGCAATAGAAGAGAGGAGGCCAGTCCACTTGTCCACAAGAAACATTTATTCTTCATATATGTATACATTTCAGTCACCAAGTGACCTTCATGCCTTTAAAAAATTACTATTAGGGCATATTTCTTAAACCAGATTATTAAAATTACTTTACTACTCGATTATATTAATTATATGTTCAGTTACTTAATTTAGGGAATGATTGGTTGGGCATCTTTGGTTTAGGACTCTTAATTTAGAATAGAGTGGCACCAGGGCCGTTTCCAGGACTTTTTAAAAGGCGGCTCTGGCTTCCCAAAGGGAAGGTTTTATATCATATCTTTTATCTTTAATAGACCACTAATAATTACAGGGGCCTCTGCTAAACCCCAGCCGATCGCAACGGTTCGTATGAATTTTTAAAATCTCCTTTAAAATTTCTTTATTTATAAAAAATGTTTGTTTTTGTCCTTTTTTTTCGTCTTAATAAAAGTTTTCTAATAACAAAAAAACGACACTTACTTACAGATAGCATGATTGTCACAAAATAAACAGATGACGACTACGATAATCTGTCGCCGCCCGTGTCGTCACCCTCAGCCACTTCTCTTTCATTCGCGCAATTTTCACCAACAATCGTCCCCTCTTTTCTCCTAAGTTCGTAACAATATTCTTAATAACATAGCGTGACATGGGAAAAATATACTAATTTCCTGGATTTGAGTCTGTATCTTAAACTTAAAAAGCACATCGTAAATTAGCTTGTTCACCTGCAAGATTCGTGTGAAAATCTTTCTTTCGTGTGGCATTTAAGAAGTATCAATTAATGTACATGCTAACGTGATGTAACTTCTTAAAAAGTGCACATTATTCGGTGATATTATTTCCATTAATAAAATTACAGATTGTAAAACGAAACACTAAAACCTGTATTCAGAATGAGCGCTTGCTTAAGACCATTGTTGAATACAAATTCCATATTACTGAATTTCTACTCAACAGTGGTTTGAGGAAGAGCATTAGTGCTCATTCTGAATACGATTTTAATGTTTCAACGTTATTATTCTCATTTATAACCACACAGGACAAAGCTTGAATACATAACTTTTAAAATGAGCATAAAACTTAATGAAATTAAACAAGCTTACCTATACTGTTGTTGAAAATAACGTCAGTTTCACAAAGTGACCATTGCTTTCCGCCGTCTGTCGCTTGGGAATCTGGCCTCCCTGTGCGGAGCGCCGCCACACGCCAACGGAAGTAACCACTAACAAGATTGTCACATGGTCACGTGGTATCGTCGTACTACCTTACCTTCTTATACCGTTGCCTTAAGTAAAATTACTGTACATTAAAATAAATAAATGCATAAAGTGACCCATGTTTCTTTACTTTAACTATTCATATTATTTTGTAATACGGATGAGTGGTGCGTAAATTCATATAAGTTTTTAATTTTGTTAACATATTTAAACAATAAATTTTCTATTTTAATAAAAAATATTATCATAAATAACATCATAAATAAAATTTTTAATATTGTAAAACATTTTAATTTTCGTCTTAAAAATTATTTGTTCAGAATTACTTTTTAGAGTTTATATCTTCTGAATATTATTGTATACCATCTTTATGGGCAATAAATGTATTATTAAGTACCGAAAGGTGCTTTATGCTATCAGTGTGGGGAAACGTGTCTGTCTGTCTGTCTGTCTGTCTGTCTGTAACTCAAACTCCTCTGAGGCTATGAAAGATTTTAAAAATCTGTTTTCGTCAGTCGATGAAGATAGTTCATGGCACGAACCAGTTACAAATATTTTCTAAATCGGTTCATTAGCACGTGCACAAAAAATACCTCTATTTTCCCGCCAAGCAATTTACAATGGAAAGACATATTAAGTAATATATCAAACAAATCGTAATGACGAGATAGAAGGAAATATAAATTACTATTTTCGCCAATTAATAAATATGGTTCCGGGAATGAACCATTTAGAAAATGATTGAAATCGAAACAATGGCACGTGCTCTAATGGTACCCTTATGACACCCTCAAATGGTTTCAATGATAAGATATGGCATGTAATATATCAAACAATTTGGAATAATGTATCATGAATGAATATAACGTAATATTAATGGTAGTTGAAATTATTTCAAAGGTACATGGTTTAATGGTGTCATTATGGTCCATTAGAAACTTCCAATGTTAACATAGGGCGGTTTAAAAATATAGTTCCGCGAATGGTTTAGTTTAACCTTTCGGTACTTGGTTATGTCATTCTTATGTACTTTATTATTGTTAAGTACCAAAAGGTGCTTTATGCTATCAGTGTGGGGAAACGTGTCTATTTGTCTGTCTGTCTGTCTGTCTGTCTGTCTGTCCGTGTGTCTGTAACTCTAACTCCTTCAAGGCTATGAAAGATTTTCAAAATCTGTTTTCGTCAGTCGATGAATATGGTTCATGGCACGAACCAATTACCAATATTATCTAAATCGGTTCATTGACACGTGCACAAATGGTACCTGTAATTTCCCGCCTAGCAATTTTCAATTGGCAGATATATTGAGTAATCTATCAAACAAATCGTAATGACGAGATAGAAGCGGATATAAATTACTATTTTCGCCAATTAATAAATATGGTGCAGGCAATGAACCTTTTTGAAAATGGTTGAAATAGAAATAATGAAACGTGCTCTATTGGTACCCTTATGACACCCTCAAATGTTTTCAATGATAGAATATGGCATGTAATATATCAAACGACTTGGAATGATGTGTCATGAATGAATATAACGTAAACCTAATGATAGTCGAAATAAGTTCCAGGGAATCTGGTTTAATGAAACCATAATGGCTCATTGGAACTTTCAATGCTAAAATATGGCATGTAATATATCAAACTACTTGGAATATTATGTCAGGAATGTATATAATGTAAAATTAATGATAGTCGGAATTTGTTCCAAGGAATCTGGTTTAGTGGAGTCATTATGGCTCATTGGAAGTTTCAATACTGAAATATGGCATGTAATATATCAAACGACTTGGAATTGGTGTGTCATGAATGAATATAACGTAAAATAATTAATGCTAGTCGAAATTGGTTCCATGGACCTGGTTTAGTGGGACCATTATGGTTCATTGGAAATTTCAATACAAAAATATGGCATGTAATAAATCAAACAACTTGCAATGAGTTTTCATGAATGAATATAACGTAAAATTAATAATAATCCAAATTGGTTCAAAGGTACGTGGTTAATGGATCATTATGGTCCATTAGATACTTACAATATTAACATAGGGCGGTTTAAAATATGGTTCCGCGAATGGTTTAGTTTATCCTTTCGGTACTTAGTTATGTCATTCCTTAATGGTTTATTATTATTATTATTATTATTATTATTAATAAAATTTATTATCATAAATTAAAATATTTTTAATATTTAATATTATTATAAATAACTCTTTAGATTATTGAAATAATATAATAATGAATGAATGGATTAAATTGTTTATTCCTGAAGGGAAATCGAGTTCCGAAACTGCTTACGCCACCAAAGCTGGACTCGAGAAATACATAAAATAAATACAAAAATAAAAAAAGGGCTAGGAAGAATTAAAAATTCATTATCCAAACAACCAATACATTTTTTAAAAAAGCCGAGTTAGTTTTAAACATTGGTTTTCAACATCTAAATCGCCGAGTGCAATTTAACTTACAATCAAATAAAACAGAAGAGCAAATGACTTTTCCTGTGATAAATTTTTCAACAAAATTTTTACACAGTCCAGTTACATTAATGCAACCCCCCTCCCCCCTACGTTCAACATCGGCGGAAAATGATTACGTCCAGAAGGTATGTACCTGTATCATTGGTGGGGGTGTATAGGAAGGGTGTCAGAGGGAAGCAGAAAATAATCCAATATTTGGAGTCGTCGCGAAACGTAGCTGACTTCTGCACGCCAGTACCGCAACTGGAGAGCAACAGAGTCGCGAAAAGTGGCGTTTCCCGATGAATCACTGTATATGCTCCATCGGACGGATGGACAATGGCGTGTGCGGCGTTCAGCGTCAGAAAAAACGCCCTGCAACACGTCCCGCACGGATCCAGGTCGGAGGAGGCAGCATTATGGTCTGGGGAATGTTTTCATGGCATTCCCTTGGTGCACTCATCATTGTGGACGGCACCATGGATCAATGGAAGTACGCATCTGTCCTTTCGGACCATGTCCACCCCTACATGTAGATTGTTTCTTCAGCACGATGGCATCTTCCAGTAGGACAATGCGAGTGCCATACAGCGCGCAGTGTCTGTGCGTGGTTCGAAGAGCACGAGGATGCATTTACGGTACTCCTCTGGCCCCCAAACTCCCCGGATTTAAACCCCATAGAGCATCTGTGGGACCACCTCGATCGAGTTGTTCGCGCCATGGATCCTCTACCGCGCAACCTACGGCAGCTCGCCACAGAACTAGAGTCGGCGTGACTTCACATCCCTGCCCATCTCGCAAGTGTCCATATACCTTCCAGAACCTTATTGACTCTCTTCCTGCCCATCTCGCAGCTCTCCGCGCCGTGAAAGGTGGTTATTCTGGCTACTGACAGTTGGTCACATTAATGTGACTGGACTGTGTACATTCAGATTTCCTAATACAAGTAATTTAATTAAGCTTAAGCTCATTAATCAATTAAGTGTAAGATCACTAAGTCTCATTTGTAAAAAATGTAAAGAACATAATTAAACAGAAGCTCCAATATATGAATTTTTAATCTAGAGAAAGTTGCTTCAACACACCGTCTCTATAATATCATTAAATATCGAATCAACGGTATCACAAACATATTAAAAAGATACACCATAACTCTTTATTGTTATTATATCTTCCCAATCTGCCAATTAGCCTAACACGCTGTAGTGCCTGGGCAATAACTCCAGCTACTTGGATTCCAAATAAGCATTTGCTATCAATATATGCCATTATTCCCAAGTTTTTAATATGATATACTCTATTATTTTTTCTCCTTAATGTTTACAGAGGTCGGTAGGGTTATATGAAAACGAAATAAAAACCTCCGTGACCAGCAGAGAATCCTTTCCGCCACCAGGGATTGTGCTCAATCTGATAGCCCTGCATCATGATTATCACCCTGCAGCTGGACTATCGCCTTGCAGCGTAGTTTCCACTGAAGAGAAGGCTTGAACGTAGTACACCCATATTAATCTTCAACTACTCCTCCTAACAGACGTTCCAAAATCCGCTAATGTACGCGGACGTCGGTTTCCCATGTCCCTTTTCAATAACTCAAAGGCACAAGTGTCATCTGGGGACCTCACTGGTATCTGCCGAAAGGGTATGGAATGGAATCCCGTTTCTCGCTCCATGCGTTGAAGAAATTGCCGCGTAGACGCTGATGTATGGCTTGATTCCTTGTCCTGGACCCACACCCGGTTTGCGTCTGCCCCGTATAGAATTGGGATATCCTGGGTGAAAATAGGTGCTAAAACGTTAATCTGATAGTAGGCCGAGTTAATCTTGTGCAGTGTAAGTTTACCGGCAAAAAATCATGAAGCCCCGTGGAAAAGTTTCTTTACACTCCGTGTGCCATTTTTCGAAGTCCTTAGGGCCTCGTAGATGGTAAAATATTGTTAGGAGTTTGTTGCACTCACTGAGATAAATGAATGGTTCGTCCAATGACACGATGTATTTTCATTTTTCACCGGCTAGATGGCGCTCATAGAGCTTCCGGCAGTTGGTGCGCCGTTCACCGACATGGCATGGTAACAGTTTGTGAACGCAGCTCTTCTTACCTTTTGCAGATGTAAATCCCGGTTAATAATAGTGTTTACAATGTAAACAGATGTCCCTACCTTGTTTGCAGTTGTCTTCTGCGTTGTAGGATTAGATCCAGTGACGAGAGCTCGGACTTTACGGACAACCTCTGTTGTACGACTAGTAGAGGATCGGGGATTGAGCTGTTTCCCCCCCCCCCCTCTGGAATGACCCCACTTCTAACTAAACCTTTACAGTTTAGTACCTTGTATATCCCCGTGCTCGACACAAAAAATTCACGCTCCTTGCAGGCCTTTATAACTGTGGAATAACTAAATTTTGCGTCGGAAAGAGCTGTTATGAACCTTGCCAAAACGGAATGTTTTTCGGCGGCATCATGCACAATCTGATATTTTGAACAGCACAGGGAGATAGTTGTTATACAGGTTCAATACAAAAGTCTGAACCCCCCCTTTTATTTTTTGAACCGAAGCAGATATGTCAATTTTGATGAATCCAATGAATAGGAAGTTGTGGCTGTCCTATCCCATGGTGCATTTTTCATTATCCCAAGTATGCAAATTAGGACACATTCAAAATTTATCTCAAAAACCGTAAGGGATAGAGAAAAATACCCAATTGCAAACTTGTTCAGCATAAAAAAACAAACGAAACAAAAAAAATCATCCAAATCGGACCAACCAATCACCCACAAGCAGCAGATCATGTTGACCATTTCCGGAACGGTGTAGCTTGCCATCCTGGAATTGTTGTCTTCTGTGTGCTGAAACATGCCTTTTATTTGCTTTTCCGCATGAAAGTGAATGTGAGTATGGTAATTTATGGTAATTTTTTGATTTGCATGCTTTACATGGTGGAAATATCAACATTCAGTTTTCCTTGGCAGTGTGACTGTTTGTAAGCTACAAACAGTTCACCACGTGATTGTGGGTGATTGGTTGGTCCGATTTGGATGATTTTTTTCCTTTTGTTTGTTTTTTTATGCTGAACAAGTTCGCAATTGGGGTTTTTTCTCTATCCCTTACGGTTTTTGAGATAAATTTTGAATGTGTCCTAATTTGCATATTTGGGATGATGAAAAGTGCACCATGGGATAGGCCACCCACAACTTCCTATTCATTGGATTCATCAAAATTGACATATCTGCTTCGGTTCAAAAAATAAAAGGGGGGTTTAGACTTTTGTATTCACCCTGTATAAGTGCCCGTTAACCCGGAAGCACAGTTTCATGGTATCGCAATGCGTATTCAAATCGTTTTCATAGATCCCTAATGACCTCTGTATATTGAAAGAAAATGGGGTTGGTTTTCTTTGTAAGACTCATAGTTTTAATTTTTTGGCTAAATTACATTTTAATCCATTTTTTAAAACCTGGTGCATAAGCTGTCAACATTTTACTGTAGTTTATTTTGTGAATTTGTGGTTGATTTCTTTTGATAATTATATGTCGTCAGCATAGAGAAGATTCTTAATTTTTAATTTATATGTAAGCTCATTTACAAATATTATAAATAAATAAGGTTCCAATGGACTACCCTCCAGGACTCCTATTGTTTGTTTATATCCTTCCTTATGTATAAATAATATCAGGTCGTTGCATATCAAATGTCGGATTTCGAGGTGGGTTTCGCGCTTCAGCACGGTTTTCACGTTTAGCAGCAAGTACCCATAACAAATTGGTATATTCCCAGAGATAAATCTATCAGTGACCAGCTGCCTGAAATTTGCATATCTGCGATGATATTTAATAGCGTTTGAACCCAAGCGAAGATAGTCATGATTTCATACGAATTACGTGTGATAATGTATTACGAATTCAAGTTGAAGCACACTGCATCCAACGCCTCTCGAAACATCAATAAGGTATTCGGAGTAGGCACCTTAAACGAACGTACTGTCCAACGTTGGTTCCGAAAATTCCGGGCGGGAGTGATGGACCTGGCAAATGAGCCACGCGGCAGACCTGTGTTGAATGACGCTGATCTGAAGCGCTTTGTGGAAGAGGACCCGTTAAAAACTGTTCGAGACCTTACAGGGATCATGCTGTATCAGCGTCGACTGTCAGTAGACACCGTAGGACCATTGGCAAGGTGAAAAAGCAGGACAAGTGGGTCCCACATGAACTTACGGAAAACCAAAAAGAGCGTCGGTTGGAGGAGTGTACGGAATTGCTTTTGCGCCATGAAGAAGCGGGGTTTCCTGATCGCGTTGTCACCTGCGACGAGAAGTGGCTCCTATACGACAATAGGAAACTGTCAGCACAGTGGCTGGATTGTGATGAACCTCCGCGACAGTTCCCTAAACCCCAGTTACACACCAGGAAGCTCATGGTTACAGTTTCGTGGAACATCCGAGGTGTAGTCCTTTACAGCTTACTGCAGCAGGGAGAGACGATTACCGCTGCGACCTCCTGTTGTGAACTGCATCGTATGCACACAAAGCTGTGTCAGCAACAACCTGCACTTGTGCATCGCAAAGGCGGCCTTCTGCTGCATGACAACGCGCGTCCGCACATTGCACGAACGACCGTGCAGGCGCTACAGGCTCTGGGCTACGAGGTGCTTCCACACCCCCCGTTCTCTCCAGACCTCTCCCCTACCGACTTATTTTACAGAGCCTGGACAATTTTCTCCGGGGGGAAAACATTCCTAACCCAAGCAGACGTTGAAAGAATATTCCTGGAGTTTATTGAGTCCAGTGACCATGCATTCTATCGGAGAGGGCTCGAGAACCTGCCAAATTGTTGGCTACAGTGTTTGGATTGAAATGGGGGTTATTTCGAATAGCACGTGTGAAGGTGTCCTTTCTAGAGGGCCGTTAAAGATGACCTCTGCAATCCGACATTTGATATGCAACGACCTGATACTAAGTTAGTATTTGAAGACCATTCTTTTCTTTAGTTTCAAGCTCCTGAAATATCAAATAACTGAGAAAAATGTTTAGTATAGATTTCAGCGATAATTATACTAATTGGGGAATAGTTAGATTTGGCATATCTATAAAATTTCCAAAGTTTTTATATAAATTATCTATCTATATACTGTATATAAAGAAGGATGTTTGTGTGGGTGGGTCTGTTTGTATGTTTTTTATACAAATCTACCTATTTATTCCGATCTTGATGAAATTTCGCATACTTGACCTTCGAAGCATGAGGAAGGTCACTGTCTACCTCAGATTTCGGAAAAATAATAAATATCGATAAAAAATCGATATTCATGGTTATGGCAAGGCATATTAATGAGAAATATCTCATGACCAACAATGGAAGGCAAAGTTTGTACAACAATAGGTATCAACAATGGTATCAGCACGCAATTCACAAACACACTGCATGAACCAATAATATATATCTCATGACCAACAATGCAAGGCAAAGTTTGTGCAACAATAGGCCCATTGTGTTCGCATCAACAATGGTATCAACGCGCAATTCACCAATAACAATGAGCACAGAATGATGATGTAATGTTAAAGCAATCTTTCCAAGAATTATAAAATGAACATAAAATGATGATGTTACAGTTTCAATTTGTAACAATGCA
>JAHWFO010063844.1:0-11391 GCA_023313115.1 Rhysida immarginata
GCCACCACCTGTTTAGTTACTAGGAACAGTATTATGATCCATCCTTCTACCGATATAATAGTTTTGGTTTTTCTAGTTCCCATAACGCAGGTTTTAACTCTTCTTCATATGCAAGAACAATTATTCCTAACGCTCTTCCTTCGTTAATTTCATATTTCATTTTTTCAATCTCACTCGCTCCTTTTCTCAATACGAAATTTGATTTTTCGGAAAAATGTACTAACCCGTTTTTTAGGAGTTTGCAGTGTACATTCTTCTTCCATTCTAGATAATTCTCTACATTTAGTTTAGCAAATCCTCCTTCCACCATGTCGATTGACATTCTTTTCTCTTCCTTTTCCTTTAACTTTAATGTTCAGCAAAACCACGCTCCTCTGCTACCATATTGTTCAGCCGTAGTATACTAATTGAATAATAAGAAACATTAGAAGTCCCTTTTACTGGAAAAATATGATTTTTTTGAAAAACATTCAAGCCAACAAAAACGTTACAATGGTTACTTAGTCTCTTTCTTTTTTTGAACAATTACAAAAACATTTTTAACTCTCAACAATGGTTACATTCAACTTAAATTAACTTAAATTTACAATTTATTCACCCAACATATCTACACAAACGTAATGGCCAATCTTTCTGAGAAAGAAAAAAATAAGTATTCTGATGATTCGAGGAAGGGGCGAACGTCAAAGATCGTAAGAGCACTATTTAACGAAAATTTTCACGGTCCAAGCAATACTATTTCAATACCCACTGTCGAGCGCATCGTGAAGTGCTTCCAGGAAACGGAAAATGTCAAACATTATGAAATGCTTGGTCCACCAAAATCATCGACTTCTGAGGAAAAACATCTTGACTTTGCGCTGTCGTTCACCGAAGATCCTCACTTCAGTACCCGTAAAGCTGCTCAAATACATTAGTCATATAATTTTGAAGACAAGTTCGCCTCTTATAAAATTCATCTGACGAGTTGAAGAAGATGACTGATCGCCGTATGGATTTTTGTGAAAAAATAATGAGACAAATTGATGACCATCAAGCCTTTCTCACCAGCATTGTTTTTTCAATGAAGCCACTTTTGAACTATCCGGTCAAGTCAACAGACATAACTGCAGATTTAGTTCTGACAGCAATCCTCACTGGTCACTTGAAGCTCGTACTCAGTGGCTTAAAAAATTAAATGTCTGGGCGAGAGTGCTGGACAATGCATTGAGTGGTTCATTTTTCATTAACGGAAATTAGATTGCTGCGAAATCAAGTAGATCCAGTTATCATATAGATTACAGAGATAACTTTGACGATACATGGCATCAGCAAGATAGTGAAGGACCGCACTTGCTATAACTGTTCGTCACTTTTTGGACATGTAATTCCCCGATGGATGGATTTGAAGAAGAGGCGAAATTGAGTGGCCACCTCGTTCTCCTGACTTGTCGCCATTGGACTATTTTCTCTGGGGTCACCTAAAAAGCTGTGTCTATAAAAAGAAACCAACCACACATGATGATGGTCTTCAACAAAGGATCACTGACGAAACTGCAATTATTCAGCCCTATTTCGTTAGAAACGTTGTAGCCTGATTTTACCATCGCATAGGAGATTGTCAAATCCAACAAGGTGAGCAGTTCGAGCACTTACTGTAAAACCTTCGGTATTTGCAAATGTCCTAAGGAACGAAAAGGACCTCGATGATGAAAGGCGAGGGGGCTCGCGTTAATAAAGCACCCCGAAAGGAACAGGGTCAATGCATGTCAAGTCATCCAGGCCATGACATCCCCTATCTAATTGAGAACGGAGATTTTATGTACTGCTATTGTACTTAATTTCATGAACTTTTGAAGTTTAATGTGGCCTTATAATACATGAAAATAGAAGTAATCTTTCCGACTGGTTTCGCTATTTATTCCCGGCTTCTTCAGAGCACAAGGATTACATCCTTCTTGTTACACCGAACAAAGGGGTTTTCATACACGTTTGCGATTGGTTACAGACTTTAGAGTGCTTTACAATAGCCAATAGGCCTGGATTGGTCGACTTACAGTGAGGGTTTTTTTTTCTTTTTATTTGACATTTGTAAATAAATTAAATATGAAATAAATCAGACTGTTGCAAGGAAATAAATGTTAAACATAGTTTAAAATAATTAATGACTACAAATGATATGAATACGATAATATACGTTTTGTTTTTTTAATATAAATATTACAAGGCTTGTCCGTAAAGTAAGTACGGTTTTGGAAAAAAAACAAATAAAAACATTTTTTCAAAGCAAAATTTATTTTTACATGAAAGAGCATTTCTTAAACTATCTTTCTACATAGTTTCCAAGTAGCACTTGTCATGTCGCTCAATATACCTCCTCTAACAAGGAGCGAGGTTCTCCTCCTTTTGTGTTCTCAAACAAAAAACCTGATTAGTTGGGAACAACTTGAAGACCCGCTTTACAATGCGGACCTCGCGTCCAGTGGCTACCACCTGTTCCAGGAGCTAAAGGAGATCATCGGCAACCTGCATTTCAGCGACGATGAAAAAATGATAACTGCGCGATTTTCTTCACCGGCGGCAGCTTCTATGAAGTGATCATGCGGAAGTACATTGAGCGTTATGACAAGTGCGTAAATAAACTTGGAAACTATGTGAAAAAATAGTTAAAGGTAATTAGAATTTGGCAAAGAAAAAATTTTGAAAATATATACAGTAGTTTTATTTTTATTGCAAAACGGACAAGTCTCGTATAACAGGTCGGTAAGGGAGGTCAGCATTGTATACAGGGTGATTCTGAAACCCTATCACAAAATTTTTAGAGAAGGTAATATGGATGATTCTAAGCAAAAAAGTTCATATGAACATGGGTTCGAATTTGAACGATAACCGAGATATGAACAGAAATAAAAATGCCGCCACTAAGATCAACAAGTTAATAACTCAGGTTCTATAACACCTAGGATAATGGAGTTTTGTAGAGTAATAGAATACCTGCAATTGTTTATAACGTTAAAATTTGATCGAATTCCGTAGAAAAGTTTCCGAGTTGCGCAGTCAAAATCGTAACACGTGCTTACATATGAATACTAACCACACGTGTTAAGATTTTGACTACGTAATTCGGAAAGTACTCGATGGAATTCGATCAAATTTTAACAGTATACACAGTTTTATGTATCCTATTATTCCATCAAATTTCTTCATCCTGCATGTTATAGAATCTGAGTTATTAACATGTTGATCTTGGTGTCGGCATTTATATTTTTGTTTATATCTCAGTTAGCGTTCAAATTCGTACCTATGTTCATATGAACTTTTTTGCTTAGAATCACCCATACTACCTCCACTAAAAGTTTGTGACAGGCTTTCAGACTCACTCTGTATATATCAAAATTTGTTTGAGAATTAAGAAGTTGATTGGGATAGATTCGTAAATAGCTGTTTTGAAGAGATTTTTTGTGGTATGTAGTATTTTTATGGGTTTTTCGCAAGTTGTGGGCACTTGTTTTGTATCAATCAGATGATTTACATAATGTGATTTCCGGTCTCTTTTTTTAGTATAAAGTTATATATTCTTTATATCTAATGGCTAGCGTTCTTGTCGTTAATCCGATATAAAAATTATTACATTTACTGCATTTACATTTATTTTTATACTCCCGATTGTGAATAGTTGGAAATATTTTTAGGTGTTATAGGGTTTAGGGTTATACGACATGATGCGAGGATACGGAATGAAACATAGTGTGACAAGAAGGATAGAAATTTGGATAATTTTTAGGATTGTGGGCCTAGGGAGGGTATTCAAATCCATTTCTTTTTGGAAGTGTAAAGGCAGTTGGGTTTAGGAGAGTACATTTTCTACGTTAGATAAGGCAGTTAATAGTAAAAGTATTATATCCGTTTGTGATGGCAAGATAGGAAATAGCTTGCATTTCTTTCTGTTGTCTGGAATTAGAAGAAGTTTCAGGGCTCTATCTATGAGGAATCTGAAGGTAGCCATTTTATGTGAAAATGGGTGGGAAGAGGTTGCATGGACTAGATTAGATGACGCAGTGGGCTTTTGATAAATATCGTCAAGTAAGGTTTCGGGATTTTTGGTAATCAGGATATCTAGGAAAGGGAGGTATTGTTAATTTCAGTATCAAAAGTAGAGTGTAAGTGGGGAGAGAAAGAGTTGAATAAAAAAATAACGATGTCTAATGGGGTGGTGGTTTTAGAATCATAAATTATAAGCCTGTGAATATAAATCATAAATTATAAGCCTGTAATATAAATTTTTGTAACCCCTTAGTGTAAACCCCTTTGTTCTGTATAACAAGAAGTAGGTTAATCGCTTTATTTGCCCTGAAGAAGCCGGGAATAAATGGTGAAACCCGTCGGAAAGATTACTTCCATCATTATGTATTGTAAGGCCACATTAAACTTCATTAGTAAGAACAATACACAAAACCTTCTTTTCCATCATGAACTTTTGGCAATTTTTATTGATTTATATACATTGTGTTGGTAGTAATTGCAGAAAGTTTGATGCAATGCTTTACTTCAAAGGGAATTGCGAGAATTGGCTGCAGTTTTTAAATGGAAAAAAGTAGGCTGACAAATTTTTCTCTGAATATTCTTTCTGACATATAGTTTACGAAAACATGAATGAATTGGCCATATAAAATTTTGTAGAATAATATTATTTTTTTTTTATTAAATTAAAAAAAATTGGACACTTGCCCCTGATTAGATGCCCCCTTACCGTGGGTTAGGGGTTTGGGTTTTTCACGGATTCTGTGAGCTATGCTGATTGTAGCACATTTACTTTAGGGTCACCCTTACCAGAAAGGTCATGGTTGAGAAATGAGACGAAGAGTATCCAAACATACATGTATCTCGTGATGTCGACGAATGAGAGAATTCATACTGCATCGGATGTGGCCCAGGTTAAAGTTACCCGCATTCCGGAGTTAGGCAGAGGCTCTCGTTCGATAAATAGTCGACAGTCTGCCGGCTGTTATCTCGTAGCAATGCCTCCAAGAAACCCCACCAGTGTACTCGCTATGCGCTTGGGAAAACGGTCGGCGGTAGCACATACCTTTACCCAGGAGGAGAAACAGGTAAAGCGTCAACGGGGTCGGGTGCTGTCAATCGGCACTTGGAACATATTCTCCATGACAGGAAAGGAATCAGAGTTAGTGGAGGTAGCCAAACGATATCGACTGCATATCATAGGTATTACCTCTAGGAAACGTTCGGGTTCTGGCATTGTAAAAACGAACTGTGAGGATGACCTTTGCAGATAACATATCTTCAAATTTCAAAGAAATACACAGTGATCATGGTACTGTCGAAGAGGATTGGCAGTTGTTTAAAACTGCTGTGATTACTTCGGCTGCATTGCGCTGTGGTCGTAAGTGGCTGAGTGTAGCGCAGGACGGCAAGAAAAAGACTGCATCGTGGAACGGTGAAGTCCAAGAAGCTCTCAAGGCAATGAAAGAAGCCTATTTGCTATGAATTGCAAATAAGTTGAGTCTGCCTCCAATTTCTCCCCGAAATTCTCTCAGGCCTTGGCTTTACCTACTGAGACGCGAAAAGCAGCAGCAAAGACAGTGTCAACAGGTAAAGCCAAGGCCTGAGAGAAGTTCGGGGAGAAACTGGAGACAGACTATGGTTTGGCAAACAAGATATTTTGGCGGAGGCGTGCGCCGCCTCCGTAGAAACAAGTCTCTTTCATCACAAACTTTTAAGAGTGAAAACGGAGGAGAATGTATTGCATAGGTTGAACGAATACTCTCTCTTCTCTTCTTAATCCGGTGACAGCAACCACTGAGGCACATGAGGTGCACCTTGGATCGGAGAATAATCACGATAGGATTAGCGAGGCAGAAATCCGATGGGCAATTAAGTCCTTGAAGACCGGTAAAGCTGCAGATGACGATGAAATCCAGTCTTAGATGTTAAAGGCTGGTATCCTGTGGCTGACTCGAGTGTGTCCGGTTCCTTGGATACCTGGCCAGACCCCTAAGCAATGGCGGACAGAAACTGTGATCCCTATCTTCAAAAAGGGAGATCAGAGAAATTCCAACAACTATCGAGGCATCTCTTTGCTTAGCATTCCTGGGAAAGTGTATGCTAAGTGCCAGGAGAAGAGAAGTTAGGAAATAGTCAACTCCAAACTGTTGGGGAAGCAGTGTGGTTTCCAACCTGGCCGAAGCACGATGGATCACATCTGTGCTCTAAGGCAAATCTTTGAGAAATCCTGGGAAAAGATGTCTATGCTTGCTTTGTGGACCTCAAAAAAGCATATAACAGAGTTCCTCGGGAGAAGCTCTGGCAAGTGTTGCAAAAGTATGGAGTGGATGGGCAATTACTGGTTGGTTGCTACCATATCTCTGTACGAAAGTTCTGACATGTGTGTCCGGATAAATGGCATTAAGTCCAGACCGTCCACCATGGGTGTTGGATTCCGCTAAGGGTGCGTATTATCGCCGCTCTTGTTCATTATCTTTATGAACTGGATAGACAGGGGCAGCCGTGGCGATGAGCGTGTTTGTGTGAGCGACTTCTTGGTGGAGAGGTTGCTCTTTGCTGACGACCTTTAATGTCAATATTAATGCAATCCCGAGATATATGAACTTCTCCACCTGTCCTCCTTGGGTCTTCTCGCGATAACCTTCAGCATGCACTGGACCGGTTTGCTGCCAAACGTGTAGAAGCTGGAATCAAGATCAGTGTAGCTATGACAGGGTTTCTGGTCCTTCCAAGACAGCCAACTCAGTGCGCTCTCCATGTTAGGGGAGCCCCATTGAGACTGGTGGAGAAGTTCAAATATCTCGGGATTGCATTCACGAGTGATTAGTGGCAGGAGAAAGAATTGGATGCTCGGATCGGTGCAACAAGCTGTGTCAGACGTAAACTGTGGCGATCCGTGGTAACGAAACGCGAGCTGGGTAACAAAGCCAAGCTCTCCGTCTTCAAATCTATCTTTGTCCTTATTCTCACTTAAGTTTATGAGTCTTGGGTATTGATCGTAAGCGTGCGATCGCGGGTATAAGCAGCCGAAATGAGATTTCTGAGAGGTGTGGCAGGTGTTACCCTACTAGATAGAGTGCACAGCAACACAATAAGGGAGTCTTTATGTGTTGAGCCGCTACTTCTCTGCATTGAGTGATCGCAGTTACGCTGATATGGCGACGTGATACGGATGCCTCAAACCGGTCTTCCTAAGCAGTTATTTTCCAAGCCGGTGGATAAGAGACCAAGGGGTCGCCCTAGAACCCGGTGGCTAGACTACATGTAGAATCTGGGTTCGAATCGCTTGGATATTACCAAGGAGGACATGTGCCTGATGGCGGAAGATAGCGATCACTGGAGAACCACCATAGGACTGCCCGCGATCCTAACGGATAAGCGGGTTTGAAAAGTACGTAAGACACTTGCCCCCCGAGACTATTAATTAAGAGACATGTCATTTACTTAACTTGCATGACAACATCATGTTCTAGATCAATGATGGGCAAACTACGCCCACGGGCCGCTTCCGGTTTCTTTTCGGCTCGCTACCGGATTCCATGCGGCCCGCAAGATTATTTAGAAATATGCGCAAGAGAGATCAATAATAGGATAATTTGAAGTTTTATTTATGGAAACAGTGCATTTTATATTAAAAATTTTAGAAAAGGTTAAAAATCTTTAATGTAAAAGTTTTTACTTGCAACTGTTGGTCTTTTTTGTAATATAACAGTGTGAAGAGTGCAGCTTCCATTGTACCAATGGTACCCCTCTGCTTCATCTTGAACAACAAAATTGAGATTTTCACTGAAATCCATTAACAATAACGCCTATCCTTCATCAAGTGTTTTTTTCCTCATTTTCAGATAATCAGAGTGTGATTGAGCAATAAACGAGTGTGGAGTATTTTGACTTAAGACAGGAATTTGAAAAACACAAAGGTCAATTTTACTGTATTGAAAAATATTTAATATATTTACTTGTGAAATATAGTACATGAAATTATTAGCTCCTGGAGTAAATAATCAGTAGTAAAATAGTTCTAAGTAAATTGAAAAAAATGATTGACAGAATCCTAAGTAAACTAGTAATTTAGTTATAATCAGGTGACATGGTAGTCCTAAATTTCCAGTTTAATTATTTGTTTAAATAGCATTTTTTCACACTACCCATTATTTCTAAAAACTGAGTCTTTTTGTGTGACATATAGAAAGATTTATAATACGAGGGGGCAATATCTTAAAAAAATTATGATGCCCATGTTTAAAAGAAATTATTTATATTTTTTCCCTAAGATATAGATTTTGAATATTCAATATAAGGAGTATGATCATAAAAATATAAACAAAGTTCTACTGGAAAACTATAGGAACTATTGCATTTTTAAATTATAACGGAGCTCGTTTTGGAAAACACAAGTTCATGAATCCATATAACTTCTTTAGATCATAACTGAAAAAGTACTTAACCTGCAACATTCAAATTTTGGAAATGTTCATATACCTACGTAAACTTCAATTACACAATATTTCAAGATTTTCTGTAAGGGTGGGTGTAGGCTTTCTAGTGCTCGAATCCGCCTGGTCGTGGGTTCGAATTCCGCCGTGGGCATGGATGTTTGTGTTTGTCCTGGTGTGCATACAGATATAATTTGTGTAAAAGGCGCAAAACGACCTTAGTAGTCGACGCCAAAATTTTTAGACCCCACCTCATTTCCTAACATTTCTGGATGATTTGATATGGAAAGACCTCTTTGCTGTCTGCAGTTAACAAGATAACATGTCTCCAATTCGCACAGGAAAACAAGGGTTGGACAGTCGACTATTGGAAAAGTCATATGGTCCAATGAATTATGTCTCCATGTGCATCATGCAAATAGAGTGAGAATTTGGCGGAAACACCATGAAAGGATCAACCCCACGTGCATGAGTACAACCCTTCAAGCTGAGGGGCAGTGTTATGCTATGAGGTATTTTCCTGGAAGTGTTATGCTGGAGGTATCTGAATTCATGAAGATAAAAGGAAGGAATGGAAGCTCTTCCTATTTTTCGACCGTAATAATTAGTACTTCTCTTAATGTCCGCAACACAGGTTTGATGCTCGCTCCGAGCAGAAAATGTCGACATTTTATGTATCTGTTACTTCCCATTTAGTTTTGATTTCGTTAGGCTCCCACGCTAGAATGACGTACAAGGGTGCGCATATTGAACAGTTTCACTACTGTTTGTGTAAGATCTTGCAGCGTCAGTTTTTCCCTGATGGCAACCGTATGCACACAAAAATTTCCATTAAAATTATCTTCCACCTCATCTGCCTAGCCTATACACAAAGTTTCGTCACTGTCCTTGGAATAACACGGTCTGCAGCCCGCACATAAATTGAGAATTTAATTATATCCACCCGATATATACTTGTAGTTCAGCTAGTACATGCTTTTACTTTTCAAATGTAAAAACCATGCTCTCAGTGACAGGACATTACATTTTAATGCTTTGCTATGTATAGTTTATGCAAAACAGTTATCAGATATTTGGAGCGACCAGCAGCGTATGCCCTCACTGTGTGTGCCAGTTCTGTTGTAGAGTTTTGGAAACAATTAAATATACTGTAGTCAGCGCCATCTCACGATATTATAAGTTGTGCTATAGAAAGTAATTTTGTTACAATCATTGCTCAGCCAAAACCCCTGAAGGTAATTAGATTACTCTCTCAAGAAATAAATTTCCATAAATCATAAACCACATCTTCCTAATTTCTTACCAAAGTACTATATATCAATTTTCATGGATTTAATCATGGATTTAACGTAAAATTGACGGATTTTCATAAAAACTTACACCTCTTATTTGACCCCCTTAGGGGATGTTTTTCGTAAAATCCTTTCTTAGTGAGTCTCTATTATAAAATAAAACTACAGACCAAATTACTTATTAATAGATTCGGCGGTTTTTGCTCGGCGATGATGTATCAGTCAATCAGCCAAGGCATTTTATTTTATATTTATAGATTTAGCAATAGCGAAACAATTCCGGGTAACGAACTTATGATTTCTTGCTACAAGAAATATATAATTACTCGATGTCAGAGCCGCTGACGGGAGAAAGGAAGAAGAAAGGCATCGGGGCGAATCGACTTGGGCAAGGAGGGAAGGAAGGAGAAGAGCGCCGCTTGCCAAACAGAAAAGAAAAGCAGAGAAGCCCGCCGCCCAAAATTTACAGTCGACACAGCCGCATTAGCAAGAAAGAAGATAGTGAGAGCTCATTGGACAAAAATTTTAATACGCAAAGAGAGATTAAAAAGAAGAAGGATAAAAGCTCAAGGAAAGAGACACAAAGGGAGCCAGTCGCACAGAAGTCTTCACAAAGGAGGTAGTAGCAAAGAAACGTTTACGACCCCCGGCGGAGCCAGAGGAGATCGGCCCGTCGATCTTCTGTGAGTGATTTTTGTGAACTTTGTACTTTGAAATTATTCTCGCCGCAATTCTACATCTAGCGCGTGCGAGAATAATTGTGTGACTTTGTGATCCTCCCCCCGGCTACCCCGGGGGAGGTTTCACCCCCCCCCCCCCCGAACTTTTTTGTGACTTTATATTTATTTTTTTGACCATGGACCGCATGGTCATGTTGATGGCGGACGGGCCTTTTCCCGTCGCCAGTTTTATGAAGGCTTTGTACTCCAAATCCGGAGTACCGCCGGTTCTTGCTTCAGAAGACCCTTCCATCTTGGTGTTGCAGAGACTCTCCTCTACGGAGTTGAGAATGCTCTGCAAATCAAGCGCAATTGCTGATCGCATCGTCGATGTGGAGTGCGTGAAAGTTGGCAACACCACCGTCAACTTTTATCTCGCGGACCCTGGCCACCTCACAGTCTACGTCAGGGGAATTTCGCTGTTGTTGTCCACGGGTTATATTCGAAATTTTATGTCAGAGTTTGGGGAAGTGCTCGGTATCTACCGCCCTGAGCACGCAGATACTTCCCGGCTCCAGAACGGAAACATATATTTCGATATGAGGCTGGACAAGGACATTCCAGATTCCCTTATTTTACACGGAGAACGTGTCTTCGTGTACTATAAGAGGATGAGGCAGTGCTGTTGGTACTGCAAGAAATCTTCTCATGTCAGGAGAGATTGCCCTCTCCTGAAAAAGTGTGCCAAATGTTCACGCTTGGTGGGCAGGAACCATCGTTGCCCGGAGAAGATGGACAGCAGTGCAGCAACAGTTGCGTCATCGCCTCGTCCGTCACCGAAGATGACATCATTACAACAGGATGCAGAGCCACAGCGACCGGCCCGGCCCGTACCTTCTCCACGTACGTCGCGGGCCGCTTCACCTGAGCCATCTTTGCCTCCTCTACCAATTGAAGACGAGCAGGCGCCATCATCACTCCCTCCGTCTTCAGAGGTTGCTG
>JAHWFO010063854.1:0-11667 GCA_023313115.1 Rhysida immarginata
CAGTGGCGTAACGTCATATGGTCAGATGAGTCACGATATCAACTGTAGCACGCTGATGGGAGGCACCGTGTGTGGCGCAGACCTCACGAAACGATGGATCCCGCATGCCAACAGGTGGTGGTGTAGGGTGGTGGGGCGTCAGTGATGGTCTGGGGTGCATTTTCCTGGTTTGGAATGGGCCATCTGGTTATTCTGGACCAAACGTTGAATGGTCCACGGTATCGTAAACTCATCGGAGACCATCTGCACCCGTTTTTGACATTTCAACACCCTGACGACGTAGCAGTCTTTCAAGATGACAATGCTCCACTACATCGCTCCAATGTGGTCCGCGAATGGTTCGAGGAGCATGCAGGAGAGGTCCAACGACTGAGCTGGCCAGCCCGGAGCCCTGACATGAATCCCATCGAGCATATCTGGGATGCTATTGAAGTCAGGCTCCGGTCACTGGATCATCCACCCACGAACGGGCAGCAAATATCTTCGGCTCTACAGACTATCTGGTGTCAACTGCCTCCAGAAGTGTACCAGGGACTTGCAGACTCACTATCACGCCGTATTGCTGCACTCCACTGGGCCAGAGGTGGCCCGACCAGATATTAAGTAATTATCCCATGAGTTTTGCTAACTCAGTGTAATGCGCCATGTCATCCAGCCCTGCTCCTGTAGAACTGGTTTCAGGGGCATTCAGGAGAGTTCCAACGCATGGAGTGGCGGTCTTCGTCGGGCCAGAGGTGTCCAACAAATGATTGAACAACTATCTCATTACTTTTGGTCCTCGACTGTATGGGGGGGGGACTCTCTGTGTAAAGAGGGTCTGCGTTTGTCCGTGTGTTTGTGTGTCGTTTTATGCTTGTTTAACTTTTGCGCGACCATGTATGCACGTTTGATGTTATGTGTGAATGTGTACGTACACTGCTTTGTAATGAAATTGCCCCACCAACAAGGAGTTATCCGAATGAGCCAAAAGTAGGTATACAGCAACAGATACATCTCAACACACCTTTATTAAATTATGAAGCCAAGACGTGCACTCGTTTGTACAGGGTGTCCCAACGGAAAGCGGCATCAGTAGATTGTGGCACCACCTCTAGCGGCGATGCATTGTTCCAGCTGCAGGTGTAGGTGATCATACAGTTGGCGAATGTCATCTTGAGCTACGTCTGCCCAGGCCTGATGAACTTGCTATGTTAAGTCATAGACAATGCGTGGTGATCGTAAGCGATGTTCCACACGTGCTCAATTGGCGATAGGTCTAGGGACCTCGCGGGCCATGGCAGGCAGTTGACATCATGCAGAAATGCCATGCTCATGTTTGCCGTGTGCGGTCTGGCGTTATCCTGCTGAAAGACTGCGCCGGGTATGGTGTGCAGAAAGGGCAGTAATATGGGTTGCGGAATCTCTATGAGGTACCGTGCTGCTGTCAGGGTGCCTTGGATGGTGACTAAAAGTGTTCTGGTATCGTAGCCGATGGCATCCCAGACCATCATTCTGGGTGTTGGTCCACGATGGCGATACCGAATGCATTCTTCATTGGCACGTTCAAGTGGTCTGCACCACACACGTCCGAGTCTGTCGTCGGTGTCCATACTAAAGCAGGATTCGTCGCTGAAGACCACCGGGTGCCATTTCATTCGTCAACCCACTCGCTCACGACATCATTGCAGTCGTATCGCGCCGTGCTCCGGTGTCAAAGGAAGACACAACAATGGACCTGTCAGACATTGTCGCGGCGTATACCGGCTTCTCCGGGTCCCAGAGCCTGGTCTTCTGGCACGTGTGCCTTCCTCTCGCCATTGCCTCCAACATCGGCATACCGCCCGTGCGTCCCGCGACACATGGACAACAGTCCGTCTGCTTGATCATCCTGCCTCGGAGAGGCCAATAATCCGACCTCGTTCAAAGTCCGTTAATTGCGTGAACGGTTGTCGTTGTTGTCGTCGCGGCATTGAAACTGTTGTGCGGATTACAGTACTGTACATTCACGTGGCAGTTGCTTCCTCCTTACTGCATGGAACGTCTGGCACCGGTGTCAACTGATGAGCCTATACAGGCACGCGGACACTCTGTATCAACCCAAATGGTCATGCCCCATGATCATGCATCTAATCGTTTCCTAGTTGGAGGTAGACGAAACCCACCCCCCTACTAAATATGGATAAGGTCGGATAACTCCTTGTTGGTGGGGCAATGTCAATGGAAAGCAGTGTATATTTGTTGGTGCATGCTTCATCGTTTGACTTTGTGTGTGTTTGTGTGTTTGTCAGTGCGTTTCCTCCTTTCGTAAGTGCTTGTGCGTGCATGTTTTCTTCAGTGTTAGTGTTTCTGTGTACTTGTTTGTTTTAGGAAAGCCAATTTGTTTTGCAATCAAACGAAAAGACAAGGTTCCTTAGAGAGATGGTAGAATTTAACTTGCACGTATCCTCCATGTACTCATGCAATTGTTACCTGAACTCACGTGGGGATCAAGGAGACACTGGTTCACTCGATAGGAAAAGGAAAGAATTTTTTTACTTAGCACGTGATCATAATTACACAGAAATTAAAGAAAAAAACAAACAAAAGCTGTCTAGAATGTTCATCGCTCCATTTTAACTTACTCATAGCACCATTCACGAGAGAGGAAAGAGTTTCATGGCACATAACTCAACATCAACTACTCCCCAGTGCAAGTGATGCAGTATTTGTTCGACATAGTCATCCATCGATATTCCCATTGACTAAGGCGAGAACTCGATGAATCCGCCCCGTAAACGTCCACTTTGATGGTGAATTTGTCGTCCAATGGAAACAGAGATCGAGGAAGAGCACGTGGAAGATCACTAAAAGAATCGACCCAGGAGCATTGTCTGACGAGATGCGTTAGCAACAATCTCCGAATTCCGTTCACTCCCCCTGACGCCTTCAAATCGTTCCAATCCCACCCACTCCCTTCATCATCAAAGTAAAAGAGGAATTCGTGTAGCCATGGCGGAGGAGCATTCGATTTCTCTTTTCTCTCCTCCAAATCTTTCACGACACACGCGACCAGCCAATCAAAGGACGAAACGTCACGAGGAATGCCAATGAGTTGTATTATCCTGAGAGGAAGAGAAGAAAGCAGTCGAGTGAAAGCAACATCAGAAGACCCACGTGCAATGCGTTTAATGGCGAAGAAATTCAAAGTTAACACTCGCAATTGGAGGAGACTGGAAATGGCAGGACTCAATGACAACGACTCATCAACAACCAGTGCGAGTTCCTCCAATTTCTGTAGCCCTGGGTATTTGTCGTCAACCAAGAAATCGAAACACGCCATTCGACACCACAACCATTTGATCCCTTGGAGGCTCTGAATCAATTTAGAATTCTTCTCTTCACCACCCCAACACAAAATCATGGCTTCTTCTGTTAAAGGTTTTGCATTTGCAGTTTCATTCAAAACACTCAAAGAACCACTCAACCATAAAGATTTGAATCGAATGTTGTCGTCTCTGTTGTAACGAGTTAAATCGAAAACAGGTGAACAGGTAGAATCAGCATTAGCAACAAAGAGATCGTCGACAGTTTTTGATTGGACGACCGAGTGAAAGAGTTCCTGTAAATCTAAACTCATTTGTCGCTTCTCTCGCTCACTTCTAGCCCATTCATCTATCCGTACATAGACGCCATCTTTGATTTTGTTGTTGGTCACGAGATCGAGCAAAAGACGTAGACAGAGGAGGTCATCCTTCTCTGTTAATTTGAACCTTATTCTGTGGATGATCTTCCCCTTCCATTGTCCTTTAGTCAATTCCTTGTGAAGGGCAACGAGCACACAACTATTCAACCCTCCCTCTCCTTCAGTTAAAGAAAAGCAAGTGGTTTCTCTTTCGATGCAGTCGACAACACCAACAACATTCGGCCATCGTTCCATTTGAAAAGAATTCCGAAGAAGAAGGGAAAGTGTTTTGCATTTCAACGAATTCTCTCCACTCAACACACCCTCCTCAGCAGAGAAATCAGCATCCAAAAGCAATTGTAGATGGTTGATGATGACATTTTTATGGATAGAGATCGAGTGAGAGGGGATCCATTGCAGACAGTGAACGAGATTGGGTTGTTGGAGAGCCGAGTTCAAGAGGAGCGAGTGAATGGGTGACGAAGTGAAGTCTCGGCCGATAGAAAAGGAGTCACCACCGAAGGAATAGTGCGATGGAACGAAAGAAGGCAGCAGAGGCCTAAAGGAGTCCATAAAATTGTGAACGTCTTCGATTTCCATGAGCGTGTTTGTGAAGCACAGGTTTTCTACATTAAACCAATTTGAGTGGGGGAGGAGGGCCTCGAATAGAAGTGAGGCTCTGTCCTTGAGAAATCCCCCGATGAAAACGAAGAAAAGAGAGTCGCCAGTCGGGAGTAGTCCATCTCGCGTGACTCTATCGATTTCCGCTTTGAAAGCCTGCACACCGGAATCTCGAAACACGTTGTAGATGTAGAAAGCGGCCGAAAATTCTACAAAGCTTTTGTGGATAGTTTCGTAGTAATTCTCGGCGCTGTGTCGCTCCAGTTTGAGGGTTTTAATCAATAAGCCTAATTTGAATATGAGACTGTCTTTAGGTGAAATTTGCTGTTCGTTGAAGGTGAGATTATTTTGAATTAAATTGTTGAGCCCAACTTTTCCGAATCGTATGATTAGCTCCCTGCATGGGTGGTTGTCACGTGGTTTAAAGATGTCGATCTCTTTGTTGACCTCTAACAACCTCTCTCTGACTAAGCTCCGTCTGATGACGAATTTGAAGAAGTGTTTGTACGTGGCTGTCTTGGAAGTAATCTCGTGAAATGTTTCCTCTTCTACCATTGTGGCTAAAAGGACAAGGAACAAGGGACACTTGCACATTTCCTTCATTTCCCTCTGTCGTCTAAATTTGGCTGTCTTTTCGAGCATTGTAGGAGTGTCCCCCAAATATTTCTTTAGAAACCCTGCAACGTCTTCTTCGCTGACCCCTTTAATGAGGACTCTCTTGTTGAAAAGTTGAAGTTTTCTGTTTTGCTTATGAACGAGTCGGGAAGCTTCCCCCATTCCTGTCTCTTTTTCTCTATTCATCTGAAATATGCCAGAGCGTGACGTCACTACGACGAACATGGAAGGGAATTTATCTTTTCTAAGCAACGGGAGCAGCTTGCCTTTACCTTCTTCGCTCAGTTCATCGTAGCCATCGAGTATGAGGAGAATTTGTTGTTGGTACTTGTAAATGCAATTGAAAATATCTTCGGGCGAGTCGTCTCTCCATTGGCAAGCACTGATCAGTAGGTCTTCGATGGATTCCTGGTCTTTGAGTTCTCTTAAGAAGAGGAGGAATACGAGTTTGAATTTGCCAACTATATAGCTACTTTTGAGTCCGTAGTCGTTGAGCATCTTCCAGCAGAGCGTCGTCTTACCCATTCCCGGTGGCCCCTCGACGAGAATTCTACGGGGATCCATTTTCTTTTCGGTAGCGTCGAAGAGTTGTTCCAATAGGATGGGCGTCCCTTTTGTGTCTTCGAACTCCCCTCTAACCGTGTGCATTTCTAAGTTGATGTACAGTTCCTCAATGGGAAGGATCTTGTTCATCCATGGCGCTTGTTGAGGGAGTTCCAATTCAACGTAAATTTCCATCTGACGCCGCTGTGCTTCTTCCAGGATTTCTGTCAAAAGAATTTAAAAAAAAACCTTCACTGCAAGTCGTCTTTTCATAGATGAGTCTATTGACACATAAATACATTCAGAGTATTTCTTTTCATTTTTTTATCGTTACATGCACCGTCATTTCAATAAAACATGCGTTTATATTGAATACATTTTTAAGCCTTGGAAATCACTACACCCACGAGGAATGATCCATTACAATGAATTTAATGCGCCACAAGAACGCATTAGTATCAAAAACGTTTTATTTGTACGTAGCCAACGAGAAAGACAGGCCCCGGCGCATACTAGGCCGAGTAACAATGTAACCTTCATTGTTTCCATCTTGGATTTTAGCAATCGATATTTTTTCGTTTGTTGGAAACAATGAAGGTTAGATTGTTGGCCGGACTACTATGATCAGCTGACTTTTCAGCGCCGTGACCTGTCTTTCTCGTTGGCTTCATAAGTGAGGTGCCAGAAACGTCACTGCAATACGCGATATCACTTCCCAGACCTACTTGAACGGAGGCGGATGGGGGGCTCCTCGTCACAACTTAACAATATCTAGGTACTGGTCCTCTCAGGCGCACTACACAAGATAGAAGATGGCCTGTTCGCCGACGTAAAATAGCAACAAGAGAAGATACTAGACCTATCGGCATCGGGCGATACTAGGAAGGACAACATTGGACAGAGGAATAGCGAACATGGAAGGGCTCTCCAACAACGTGTCGCTTCAGTCTTAACATCAGGATTTGGCGCCGCGGAAGGCATCGATCTTGCACACGCCATACTTCCCGGTTTTTGAAGGCACCGAGATGGTAGAGTATACACAACGCTATGAGACAGTAGGGAAACAGGGTGTAGCAATTTCCATGGCCTCCCACGACCAATAATATTTTTTAAACATTTTAGGTGAGTTACCTTTTAGTTTCTCATTCATCCCGTTCACGTTGATGTCAGCAACTAATGAAAATAAACAAACAAACAGACAGTAAATAAACGGCGATCACTCAGAGTAAGGAATGTCACCTATCCAGTGACTAGCCGTACCCAGTGTTGCTTAACTTATGTGAAAGCTCATTACGCTACGGCCTCCTTTCTATTTGGATTATTGATTATATACAACGGAGATACAATAAATAATAAATAAACCTAAAGTCAAGTACCGAAAGGTCAAAGTTTTCCACAATCGAACTAATAAAAAGTTCATTACATAATTTGTAAGTGTTCCCAAATAATATCAATGTCTTCATAATCAATTGCTAGAGCATTTTTAACAAACATCTATTATTTATTTGCTTTGTTCGCACTCATGTTTAGGTTAGCTTAACTTTGTAGTGCGGGCGGGGTATACACCAACAATCGATAAGAATAAATACACTGGCACTTTCTTTCAGTTTTAAATCATTGTTGAATTGATGACGTCGGTTGGTTGGTTGGTTTATTAGAATTTTTGGCGTTAATTATTAAGGTCATTTTGCGCCTTTTACACAAGGTAAATCTGTAAGCAGCCCGGGACAAACACAAATATCCATGCCCACGGCGGGATTCGAACCCACAACCAAGCCCTCTCGGCCATCTTGCCGGTTGATGGCATTGGGCACGCAAACGTGATAATCGCTTTGTCGAGACTCAATAATTCAGTCACTCGATTACTGACAAAAATTTGGAAAGAATTAAATGAGTTTCTATTGTTTATTAGTAACTTTAACTCTACTCTGTCCAACCAAAGTGTGAATGGGCGTGTCGTATCTATTTACACTGAATTAGCAAAACTCATGGGATAGCAAGCACGTTGATTGATGGGCATGGCTCACGAATTCACAGGGGTAACGGATTCTGGGAATGGACCATTAGACGTTGTGGGAAGAGCTTGGATAAGTGATTAATCAGAAATGGCACGTCGTCGCGAGTTGACGTCTTTTGAACGGGGTATGATAGTAGGTGCCCGACGCATGGGTTGTTCCATTTCGGCAGTGGTGCAGGAATTTGGCTTTCCCCGCTCAACTGTATCGGGAATGGCTGGATGAAGGCATCACAGTCCACAACAGGCACCATACAGGGCGTCCAGCTGCCCTGAATGAACGTGACCGGCGACACCTGGGACGAATGATTCAGAGAGACAGGAGCACAACAGTGCAGCAAATCACAGACCAGTTCAATACTGGCCGCACTAGAAACGTCTCTCTGTGTACAATCCGTCGGAATCTGAATGCCTTCGGATTTGGCAGCCGTCGCCCTACATGGGTGCCAATGCTTACCCAGCGTCATCGGACACTCCGGCGTGCATTTGCCACCAACCATCTTGGCTGGACTTTGCAACAGTGGCGTAACGTCATATGGTCAGATGAGTCACGATATCAACTGTACCACACTGATGGGAGGCACAGTCTGTGTGGCGCAGACCTCACAAAACGATGGATCCCGCATGCCAACAGGTGGTGGTGCAGGGTGTTGGGGCGTCAGTGATGGTCTGGGGTGCATTTTCCTGGTTTGGAATGGGCCCTCTGGTTATCCTGGACCAAACGTCGAATGGTCCACGGTATCGTCAACTCATCGGAGACCATCTGCACCCGTTTTTGACATTTCAACACCCTGACGACGTAGCAGTCTTTCAAGATGACAGTACTCCACCACATCGCTCCAATGTCGTCCGCGAATGGTTCGAGGAGCATGCAGGAGAGGTCCAACGACTGAGCTGGCCAGCCCGGAGCCCTGACATGAATCCCATCGAGCATATCTGGGATGTTGTTGAAATCAGGCTCCGGGCACTGGATCATCCGCCCACGAACGGACAGCAACTATCTTCGGCTCTGCAGACTATTTGGTGTCAACTGCCTCCAGATGTGTACCAGGGACTTGCAGACTCACTACCACGCCGTATTGCTGCACTCCACAGGGCCAGAGGTGGCCCGACCAGATATTAAGTAACTATCCCATGAGTTTTGCTAACTCAGTGTATATTGTTAATACAAAGAATACAAAAGATGCCCAAGGGGAGCTGGTATGATAAAAAACGTCAAGTAGGGCACCAGACAGAATCAGAAAAAATATCATTACAGCATCGATTGAAACTTAAAATTAACCAATAAATTAACGAAAACTAAGTGATTAGTAAATTTAGTATCAATTAAGCTCGTGCTAATAAAACAGAAATAGCAATATCAATTGAAAGCTGAAATTTAACTGGTCACATCCCGTCAAACTTTGGTCGGACAGAGTAGAGACTTTAAATTCTAAAATCCAATATTACTTCTACGTTACAGCTAAAGCTTTTACTTGGAATGTTTGCAAGATTTTATTTATGGTGTTGATTCACTGAACGACCAATTTATTAGGGACACCTCTTACGGAAAATGGATCGCCCTCCCAGTGACACCCAAACATAGGAACAGGCCGAAGCGGTGTATAAAAGGGATGCATTGGATCACAAGTTGCAGTCAGCAGCAGAAGTGGACTGAATATGGGGAAATACAAGGATTTGACTGATTTTGAACGAGGCATGAACGTTGGAACTCGACGGACGCAGTTGAGCATTTCGCAAACCGCGAACCTCCTCGGTTTTTCCCGTGCAACAATGTCAAGGATATTTTTCCGTGAATGGCAGTTATGCCAAAAAACAACCTCCAACAAACACAACTCCGGACGAAACAGGGCCAACGGCGACTGGCACGAATCTTCCACAGCAACAGGACGGGAACAGCCCAACAAATTGCAGCGCAGTTCAATGAGGAAGCAATCCAACCCATTTCAGAGTACACGGTGCGGCGCAACATGCACTGAGCTGGGTTTAACAAGAGGCGGCCAGTACGAAAATAGGAAAGCGCGCCTGCTATGGGCACACAGGCATCGCCACAGGAAACTGGATGAGTGGAAGGAGGTCGCCTGGTCCGACGAATCGCGGTTTCTACTTCATCATGCAGACGGCAGACTACGCATCTGGCGCAGACAGCACGAGGCCATGGACCCATCCTGTCAGCAGACAAGCGTACGGGCGGATGGGGAAGGAGTGCTGGTCTGGGGTGTCTTTTCTTGGGACACACTAGGTCCTCTGATATCCGTAGACACATCCCTGAATGCGACTCACTACCTGAACATTGTTGCCGACCAGGTACACCCGTTTATGATGACTGTGTTCTCTGGTGGTGACGGACAGTTTCAGCAGGACAATGCTCCCTGTCACCGTGCTCGAATGGTCTTGGACTGGTTCGAGGAACGTGACGCGGACTTCCACCCGTTTCAGTGGCCAACTCGGTCGCCCGATCTCAATCCGATCGAGGATGTATGGGATAAATTGGAGAGAACCATCCAAGGCCTTCCCACACTACCGCCCAACCTGCACCAATTAAGGGGATGCTGTGATGTCAGCCTGGGCTGATATTCAACACCTTGTTGAATCCATGCCAGCACGTATTTAGGCAGTTCTTGCCGCTAAAGGAGGCGCAACATGCTATTAGCAGGGTGTCTCTAATAAATTAGTCGTTCAGTGTACACTCACATGCAAAAAGTCGTGGGATAACACCTAATCACGTGTGGGACCTTATCTAACCCCGCGAAGTGGCTCAGTGTGACATGGCATTGATTCTACAGTCGGTGGAAGAATATGAAGACATTGCCAACCATTCCGACGGGAGAGCTTCCCACAGTTGCCCATTACGGAGCCACCACCGGGTTGCACAGTGCATGCTTGACAACTTGGGTCCATGGCCTTCATGGGAGTCTCCGCCACAGTCCAGCCCTACCAGCTCGAATCGAGACCCATCAGACCAGGTCACAAGTTTCTAGTTGTCAAGTGTCGATGTGTTCATGGGCCTAAGAGAGACGTTGCTGACGATGTCTTGTTAGCAAGGGCTCTCTCGTGGGTCTTCTGCTCCCATGAACACCAGATTTTGTTGCACAGTTCGTTACAGCTGTAATATTACCTTGGTTAAAATCTGATCTCATCTAGCGCAGTATCAGTTGCATGTTAGCGTGACCATCCTATTCAGACGCCCTTGGTCCCGTTCATCGAGAAGGTGTGGTCGACCATTGCGTTGTCCATGGTGGGAGGTAATGCCGTTAAGTTCGTCCTCTCGGTAGACTCTTGAAACTGTGGACCGCGGGATGTTGAATCTTGAGCCACCTCCGATAATGAATGAACCATACGTCGTGCTCCACATACCAGAGAATGAACTCTGAATGAACTCTGATTGCTCTCCTTCTTGGGCACGGCCCAATTTTATAGACACTTTATAGCAAATTACGCCAACACTACCGGGCCGCTGTTCGAGCTGTTAAAGAAAGATGGGGCCCACAGCAACTTGAAAAAGGCGTTTGTAAGTCCACATATCCTGAACATTTTCACATAATTGCTTACATTACTTACTCTGTTGAAATCCAACGAAGCCCAAGGGTGTAATGCACGCGACTAGTGAACATTTTCTTCCTTCTCTTGACGGACAGACTGAGACAACCCTGGGCAACATAACATGCTCGCCGGGGCTTCCAGAGCCTCGTTTTCGAACGTTATTCGAGGCGAACGATGTTTCGGGAACGTCGTTGAGCGGATTATTCGTGCGAACAAATCACAATCCGACGAATGACGTTCCGTTCACGTTGCACTTCTTGATCATGATTGACGTCTGGATCATGATCTTCGTGTAGTCATTGTCACACAGAACACCTTACCCCTTACTCATGACAGTGTAACTAAACCTACTGACACTGATTTGCATATTTCTACTGTTTGCACATGAAGCTACTGCCACTTGAAAAATAGTCTACTGCTATCACTTTTGGCATGTGAGTTGGTGTACTTAGATAGGGGAAGGCTGTCCCCTAAAAACGTAAATTTGTAAAAAACCTGGATCATCTATATTTCAACGTCATCGTCAATAAAGAAATTACTTGTTTTGGATTTCAACCTAAAAATCTTGTGTGCTAAAAATTGGATCATCAGTGGAAATCATTAGAAAAATCACATCAATACGAATAAATGTATTAAAATCTAAACTGATGAAAAGAACTCGTTTGATTATGTCAATTTCAGAAGATGAATG
>JAHWFO010063876.1:0-11026 GCA_023313115.1 Rhysida immarginata
GCCTACAACCCAGACTGCTTGGCACCCACAGTCAAACACGGAGGTGGATCAGTAATGGGTGGATCAGTAATGGTCTGGGGTGCAAACTGTGCAGGACCTCTACCGATCCTTCCCAAGACGTGTTGCTGCTGTGCTGGCTGCCCACGGTGCACCAACACCTTATTAAATAAAGATTTTGGATTTCTACCAGGTGTTTCAGTTTCAATGTCCAATACCTGTAGTCGCCGTGAACATTTCAGCATTTGTCCCAGTGCTTCACCAGTTTAAACATTCCTTCACGGTATGTTTCTTGCCCAAAATTAACGAGATATTGTCAAACTTCAGCTTGCAATACTTCTTGGTTAGGGAATCGTTTGCCCGATAAAAAATCTTTAGAGGACCGAAAAGGTGGAAATCGGACGGGGCGAGATCCGGACTTAAGGGACGTGCTCTAGGATTTCCCACTTTCTCGCTTTCAGCCAGGCTTTCGTCTTGTTCGAAGTGTGAGGTCGTGTGCCATCATGCAAAAACCTCACTCCAGTGCGTAATAGTTCTAGTCGCTTTCGACGAATGGCTTCTCGCAATTTTTCCAGTGTTTCGCAGTATCTGATTTACTGTATCTTTATTATCGGACCGCTCTGGTGCATTCAGATTCAGGAATGTTTTTTCCTTTTTGATTTGTCCCCATGGAGAGATAGTGCATCCCTTTATTAAGAACTTCAGTATTGGCTCCCGGTTCTTCTTCTTCCTTCTGGCACTGTCTTAGAAAAGTGGTGGGAATTTCCTGCTACACAATACGCTTCAGTCTTTAAAATGTATTCACTACGAATTGTAGGTACTCAGTTTTATTGTCGCTTGTCAGATTGTTTTGCAGTCAAAATATTATATGTATTAAAAAATAAATGACTACTATCGGATCTTTGATATATCTATACTGTGTATACGGGTTTTCAGAGTGAACAGTAATGATAACAGGAGTATAAATAAATGGAAGTAATAAAGTGCGTCTCGTATATAACCGCGTGTTGCCATTGAACATATGAGCTTCTTCAGGTGATTTTGCTCAAGTTCTTCCTACCCGAAGATGATGACTGATGAGCTTTTACGAAGGGCAGTCATAAAGTTCCCGGAATTCTTCAACAGACGGCCATCGAGCGATAAGATAACGATCTCACTTTTGTGGAAGGGATAACAGCGTCTCTGCTCGCAAAAATGCTTGACATGTTTCAGTGTGCCGTTTCGGTACTGTTCCGTTTGAAGCAGACATGAGTGTTGATCGTGCAATGCGAACAGCGTGCAAACATCAAGTTCATGTGAAAATTGGGCTGTTACGGGCCATTTCTATGTGCAAGTTTTGCGGAGGGTCGCGCGATGGGGTTTGTTAGCGTACCGAATCACACATCACTCCTCAGCCACCGTATTCTCTGGAACTCGCTCCTATCGTTCCTAACTCTGATAATGGGCCTCAAGGGAACATCAAGTCGAATGCGACAGCCGAGCTCCGGAAAATTCCACGAGAAGCCCTCCACCGATGCTTCAAAGAATGACAGATTCGAAGGAGTAAGTGTGTTTTCACAAGGGTGCTACTTTGAAGATTAGGTAAGCGTTCCCGTATCTCCTACTGTTTGAATGTTATACCGCCATACCCTTCGAGCAATAGAACCGTTTTGCTTTCCACCTGCATAAACAATTCGAGAAAGATGACTCCGGGATTCTTATTCGAATTAAGATCGGGAGAAAGAGGTGTTGATTTTGCCAAATGTACCGGAGCGTTGTTCTGCTGGAATTCGAAGAATGGACCACTTAAACGGCCTGCAAATGAGAACAAGATTTTTTTCTAGCAACTCCTGGTAAGAAGAAGCATTCATACGCCCACTAGTAACAGCTAAATGAGTTTTCCTATGTAGGAAAATGCTCCCCAGACCATTAACTAGCCACTTGGAGTAAATTTTTTCATCAATTCGCATATCATGCCAATAGTAGGCCCAGATGGCTGGGCCATTTAAATTGAACTTCTTCTCATCGCTGAATATGACTTAGCCCTATTCATATGGTATTTAGCCCAATCCAACCGTTTTTTGTTAATGAATACTTACTTGTCACTGCCATGTCATCAGAGCCAAGCGAACGCAAAACCACATGGTTCGGACCACATGGCATCCAGCCAAGGTTCGACTCCTCGCCGACGTACACTTCGGATTTCCCCTCAAATCCAAAGAACCCAAGAGCAGAGTGATCAGCAATTGGAGGGGGAAAATTGCATGCATAATAAAGCAGCTACCAAAAAACGCCAGCAAGAAGGAAATCGAGAGCGATTTAAGTTTACACCAGCCAAGAAGCAAAGGAAGATGCCGCCGTGAGAGCGATAATTAGATGTGGGCGATTTTTATATTTATGCACCTCCGATTCTTCTTCAAAATGAATAAGCTGTCAATGCCTTCGTCATTGTCTTTGATCATCTCTTCCCATCAGCTGAAGTTTTATACAAATTTTCAAGTGGTCTTGACTCCCTATATTCCCACACTGCTCAGTATAGATGCGGGGGGACTTGGACTCTTAAGACAGATACGGTTTCTTCGCCAACCCGACTCAAATGTGACGGCAGACATCGTTTGTCTATATCCAGACTATCCGTGGTCAGCGATTTTGAAAGCACTCAAGACCATCATTCAATATCCAATGGCGGCTGTGGAATCACGCCTATGGAAGTGGAATATAGTCCAGTCGGCTGGTGGTCCAGTTGCGGAATAGATGAAACGATTCCACACATCTTTTACGAGTGTCCATTCGCACAGTCCATCTGGGGTCAGTTCAGGTAGCACTTCAGTCTGGTGAGTCTTTCGTACCGATCTGTGTCCTGCCTACTCAATGACTCCACCGGCGAACCATTTAAGCTGGTCTTAGTCGTTTCCATAACCTTTATCAACAAGGACTTGTGGGCAGCACTGTGTGCCAGAATTAATGGTGACTCCATCTGAACTCCTTCTTTCTCCTTGAAAGAAATAGATTTGGTCCGTCAACGTTTCCGCGCGGCTACTCACCATTAAAACAGTTTTCCATTTCTCCTTCTCTCTAAAGCTATGATGGTTCGCGAATGGCGCTCCATCTGGGGCGTGTATAAGTGTTATATCTAGCGCTTGTGCGCCACGTCGCCTGATTAAGATCTTTGGAGGCGTCCGCAAACAGATGTTATTACCGCGACGCTCATTCTCTCGCCGTCGGTCTAACTGAGAAGGTAACAGCGTCCCCAAATGATAAAAACTTTTCCATTGAGTCCCAACAAACGAAGCGACATCAGAGGCCTAGGGACGAACGACCATTGTCTTCTCCGCGAAAGCAGCGAACCACAAGAAGGGAACGACGAACACTATCGACGAGCCGAGATGCAACCATGGAGAAAGTCAACCCAGCGAAGGCGTTCGAGGAACGATTATAAAGGAGATGCCCCTGTAGCCATCTCCGCCATTCTCGCACCTTATAATTCCGTCCTGGCAAGACGGCGCATCAGCAAACGTAACCGCTAATGCCAGTGGGTATCCGTGCGGTTTGCCACGCTCTCGGCGCGTGATATTAGAATTATTCATTTTCTAAACATTAATGATTATTTGAGCGGCCATTCATGATCGATTAAAGCGTTCCGTTTGTCTTTCTTCTTCTCACATTCTAGTGCCACCCTGCCAGTCGTTTACCGTGCTCTTATGATACCGTGACAGCGACGCCACATCGGAACGTAATTTACATGTCTGGTTTCTTGGATTATTCAAGAGCGAGAGCATCGCTATTGCTTCGGAATCATCCACTATCGTCCACTACCAGACACCAGTTAGAAGATATCTCACTCGATGGAGGATACGGGTTTTATTCATATATGAACTTATAAGCTTGTGCTCGACTCTTCCCCTTCATTCTGTACACGTAATTTACACTCTGCTAATTTTGGAACGTGTCAGAGACGGTTGTGATTTTTTAATAACTCTGGCCACTGTGTCCTTTGAAACACTGATATCAAGTTAAATTGATACACGTCGTAGAGTTGTTGAGGGTCATTCAATTCGCTGAACCACCAATCTGTTTTCTCTAAGTGTAAGTGTGGATGGCCTGCCTGACCTCTTGTTTGTATTATGCTTGATCTCATTTGGTATACAGGGTGGTCCATAAGTCTGTCCCTCCCTTTTTATTTTTTGAACCGAAGCAGATATGTCAATTTTGATGAATCCAATGAATAGGAAGTTGTGGGTGGCCTATCCCATGGTGCACTTTTCATCATCCCAAATATGCAAATTAGGACACATTCAAAATTTATCTCAAAAAAGGAGAAAAAAACCCAATTGCAAACTTGTTCAGCATAAAAGAACAAACAAAACAAAAAAAATCATCCAAATCGGACCAACGGTTCCTAAAAAAAGTTAATTGCAAATGCTAATTGGCACTCACATTGCATTTGCATCTACCTGCCCCCCCCCCCCGTTTTGGGTTTTATCCACTAGCCCTTTAAATGCTGAAGCTTTTTGATGAATGGGGAAGAAACTGCCAATCAGGTCTGAAAAATGGCAGAATACAGTAGAGAAGAAATGGTTGGTACGGTTTTATGTTTTAGATTTGCACATAATTACAAAGGTGCAGCCAGGGAATACCAAGTTAGATATCCCAATGCTAGAGTTCCCACTTCTAAGACAATTCGTCAGGTTGTTCAACGATTTCAGCAAACAGGAAGTGTCAGTCATCAGACCCGGCAAGGTAGACCAACAACTGTCACATCAGAGGACTCCAGCACAGCCATTTTAGCTGCTGTTTATGCTAATCCTCATTGTAGTACTCGATCAGTTGCTGAAGAAGCTGGCTGCAGTCATCAATCAGTATTAAGATTACTTCATATGCATGGATTCCACCCTTATCATGTCCACTGCCACCAAGGATTGAAGCCAACAGACTACGATTTTCGTCTTGAGTTCTGCAATTGGCTGCTAAATCGCATCGACGATGACCCAGGCTTTCTCAATTGGGTCTTGTGGTCAGACGAAGCCAGCTTCTCTGGAGATGGTCTGGTTAATAAACACAATCTCCATTATTGGGCAACAGAAAACCCTAGATGGTTACGAGAAGCTGTGCACCAGGTGAATTGGAGAGTGAATGTCTGGTGTGGAATCATCAATGGTGGATTGGTTGGTCCATTGTTCTACGAAGGGACGTTGACAGCTGCACGATACAGAGACATGATAATAAATGTTGTAGTGGCAGAATTTGCAGATGAGCTTCCTTTAGCATCACTTCGAAGGGTATGGTATCAACATGATGGGGCTCCAGCCCATTCAGCGGCAGCTACTTGTGATCATCTCGATGCAATGTTTCCAGGTCAGTGGATCGGCCGGGGTGGCCCAATTCATTGGCCTGCACGCTCACCAGATCTTTCCCCTAATGATTTCTTTTTGTGGGGTTACCTTAAGGACAATGTTTATGACACTCAGCCAACTTCTATGCTGGATTTGCAACAGAGAATTCAGACTGCCTGCCAATCCTTTACATCTGATATGGTAACAAGAGTGATGGCATCTTTGAAACTACGTGCTCAGTTGTGCATTGGTGCTGAAGGGCATCATGTGGAACATACCCTTTAGAGTGTCACCAACATGATTCGCTTTGGTTTGGCCTAGTTGGCTTTTTTTAGTTTGAGATGGTTATTTTTTTTTGTAACTTTTTTTTGGGGAACTGTTGGTCCGATTTGGATGATTTTTTTTGTTTTGTTTGTTTTTTTATGCTGAACAAGTTTGTAGTTGTTTTTTTTTTCTCTATCCCTTACGGTTTTTGAGATAAATTTTGAATATGTCCTAATTTGCATATTTGGGATGATGAAAAGTGCACCATGGGATAGGTCACCCACAACTTCCTATTCATTGGATTCATCAAAACTGACATATCTGGTTCGGTTCAAAAAATAAAAGGGGGGGGGGGGGGACAGACTTATGGACCACCCTGTATAATGGAACGTTATTGTAAATGGACGTCCAAGGGACGTTACTATTGCTCTTTCAGAAGTTAATAATGTTCCTAAACAATTATGCTGGATATGTTTGGGTCACCCTGTATAGTGGGCAGTGGTTAGACAAATTGACGATCTAAACCAAAACCTCCTGTCGAGGTGGTGTTGCCTAAACTGCCCTACCAAGACAAAAAAAAACGAATGCAGCAACAAAGAAACCGCGGATGCGAAGATAAGACAGCACGCGACGCGAGAAAAAAATAAGACAACAATTGCCGGAGAGAAAACATTGTTCAAAGGCGATTGCTAACCACAAAAAAGCCTAAAGTTGAAAAATAAAAAAACTGACAATTAAAAGCTAAAATAGAACGCGCAAATTCCAGTGAAGCAGAAGTACATGTATACATTTATTAACAAGAAATTACTCCCCCCCCCCCCCCCGAGTAGGGTAAGGCAAGTAACAGAACCTGCGGTCATCTATTTTTACTCCTTTATCTCACTTTTACCTCTCCTCCAAGTTTTTTAATTAAAAATTTGATTTCTCGAACGTAGTGTGTGTGGAAATGTAAAAAAGCTCGTATCTTCTTTCCTTTCTCATCATTTCCGATCGAATGACATATCACATGCCATATGCTGCCACAGTACTAACGACCAAATGACTGCCATCCCCGCGATTTTGACCCCACAGGAACAATTGGGCCTAAACTTCATAGTAATGTGGATCTTGCCTAGAGGAATTTGGATACTGAATTTCACTCCTTTACGTACCTAAATAGCACATAGATCTTTTATCCTCCCTGAATCCCACCCTCGTAATTCCGACCCCAGTGCACCAATCAAAACCAAACTAAATAGTGAAGGTGAACATAACGATAGTAATGTACATTCCGAATTTCAACCTTCTACCTCAAAAAATGTAAAAATGATGAAGGGTGATTCAAATCGTGTGTAAAATAAAACAAGTAAGTAGCTCCATTTTTCCGATACTTAATAATAAGCTTATACAGGGTGTAACTAAAGATGTGTTACAAACTTTGGGGAATGATAGAACTGGTCAAAATAAGCATTTTTTATTCTATGAACATTGGTCCACAACTGCATCGTTTAAGAGTTATAGCCACTGTTCAAAATGACGTCTTCAACATCAATGCAGGCTTATGACACACCCCTTTCTGAATTATGGTATGGTCATGTAAATTTTTAAAGTAACATGACCACACCATCACATTACCATGCAAGCAGATCCTGCACACTAAAAAATCTAACGTGTGTGATCGCATCCGGATATGGACTACACCTTTAACGAGTGCACTGACATGTTGTTAGTGTACGGTGCTGCAGACGGTAATGGAAGGGCTGCTTGTCGTCTGTACAGACGGCAGTTTCCACAACGTCGTCAGCCAGCTCACACAATGTTTGCTCGGCTTGTGCGACGTCTACGAGCAACAGGAAGTGTAGCTGTGATGCGTGGAGAGCGTGGTCGCGCTCGCACCCGTCGTACCGCTCAATTCGAAGAAGCTGTGCTTCGTAGAGTTCACGAAAGACCAACATGTAGCACCCGTGCGCTTGCACACATCATGAACACAGATCACATGTCTGTTTGGCGAGTTCTGCATGACCAACTGTTTCATCCGTTTCGTGTGCAACGAGTGCAAGCATTTGGAGCTGCTGACTTTGCACCACGTATGGCATTCTGCAGATGGTTTCTTGCACGTTGTAGAGAGGAACCAGCATTCCCACAGCAGGTGCTGTTCACTGATGAAGCAACCTTCACCAGGGAAGGCATTTTCAACCACCAGGATATCCATGTTTGGGACCGTATCAACCCACATGCCATTTCGACAAGGCGCTTTCAGCAACGATTTTCTGTCAACGTGTGGGCTGGTATTGTTGGCAATCGCCTCATTGGGCCGTACATTCTCCCAGCTCGTATGAATGCACAAACCTACCTAGTCTTTCTTCAGGAGGTGCTGCCTGAACTGTTGGATGACATACCTCTTAACATCCGTCAAGTAATGTGGTTCCAACATGATGGTGCACCTCCACATTTCTCACAGCATGTCCGGGCCTTCCTCACTGATACGTTTGGCGATCGTTAGATTGGACGGGGTGGTCCAGTTACCTGGCCGCCACGATCACCAGACCTAACACCATTGGATTTCTTTGTGTGGGGCCACCTAAAGTCCCTGATGTACGAAACAATGGTTAATTCAGTGGAGGAACTCATCGCACGATTGGCTGTAGCAGCAGACAACATCAGGGACTCCCAGCAGATGCTGGAACGGGTGTCTTGCAGCGTACAGCGACGAATGCAAGCCTGCATTGACGCTAAAGGGCGTCATTTTGAACAGTTGCTATAACTCTTAAACAATGCAGTTGTGGACCAATGTTCATAGAACAAAAAATGCTTATTTTGACCAGTTCTATCATTCCCCAAAGTTTGTAACACACCTTTAGTTACACCCTGTAGATTATGAGCACTTGAGCAATCGTGCGTCGACAAAGCGATTTCACGTGCGCGCGCCGATGTCAATAATGCTTAAAAGATGAACAGAAAGTAGCAATATATTCCTTCTTGACAAATCAATTGTTATATGACATGCCAGTATCTTTGAATTCTTTACACTCACTGTTTTAGCACGTGAATTCGACTGGAAGGGTCCACGAAAAATTCTGAAAAGTTGATATGGCCGAGCTAAGACTTTGATGGTCATATTTCTGAAAACAGAATTTGAAAAAGGTAATCCGTTTTCAAGTTATCGTGCAAACGGTAGACGGGTGGACGGATGGTCGGATAAACGTACAGACCAAGGGCGCATTCTTTTAAGCAGCCTTTTGCTAAAGCTCCTAACAAACGGTTGCTTGTATTCTGAAAAAAAATAGTGGATATGCATTTCATGTACGGTCAGGCAAATGGGAATGCAGTAGACGCGGCGCGTCTTTACAGTGACACGTACCCAAACCGGTGACACCCTGATCGTCGCTAGTTCAACCGTCTTCACCAGCGTTTACGTGACACTGGTACATTTAACATCACCCCCCGCGAAGGACGTCCGCGACCCGTTGGGGCTGCTACACGGGAACAAGCTATACTGAATCGTGTGGAAGAGGATGTAACCACCAGTACAAGACGTATCGCCATCGCAGAGGTTGTAAATCGGAATTCTGCTTGGAGAAGATTGCATAAAAATGGCTAAGATACACGAGACACTAGCAAAGGAACACCTGTACGGGTTATTGCTCCATTTGTCAATAAAGTCATTCTTTCTCGGAAACGGTGCGTTGTTTGACCTATGTTCATAGGGAGGTTTTATTCCTTGCTATTGAATATCCCCTGAGTGGATGCCCCCTTACCGTGGGTCAGGGGTTTGGGTGAGCTATGCTGGTTGTAGCACTGCTACTTTAGGGTCACCCTTACCAGAAAGGTCATGGTTGAGAAGTGAGACGAAGAGTATCCAAACAAACATATATCTCATGATGTCGACGAATGAGAGAATTCATACTGCATCGAGTGTGGCGCTGTTTAAAGTCACCCGCGTTCGGGAGTTATGGAACAGTCTCCCGGCTGTTATCTCGGAGCAATGCCTCCGAGAAGCCCCACCAGTGCACTCGCTATGCGCTTGGGGAAACGGTCGGGGGCAGCGCATGCCTACATCCTCTTCCACACGATTCAGTATGGCCTGTTCTATTCCAGCCTGCTCAGTGAGCTCTCCATGCTAGGGGAGCGTCATTGAGACAGGTGGTGAGAAATGCAAGTATCTCGGGATTGCATTCACGAGTGATGGACGGCAGGAGAAAGAATTGGATGCTCGGTTCGGTGCAGCAAGCTGTGTCAGACGTGAACTGTGGCGATCCGTGGTAACGAAACGCGAGCTGGGTAACAAAGCCAAGCTCAAATCTATCTTTGTCCCCATTCTCACCTATGGTCATGAGGCTTGGGTAATGACCGAAAGAGTGCGATCGCGGGTACAAGCGGCCGAAATGAGATTTCTGAGAGGTGTGGCAGGTGTTACCCTACTAGATAGTGTACAGCAGCACAATAAGGGAATCTTTAGGTGTTGAGCCGCTATTTCTCCGCATTGAGAGGTCTCAGTTGCGCTGGTATGGCCACGTGATACGGATACCGCAAACTAGTCTTCCAAAGCAGTTGTTATTTTCCAAGCCGGTAGGTAAGAGACGAAGGGGTCGGCCTAGAACCAGGTGGCTAGACTACATGGAGAATCTGGGTTCGAGTCGCTTGGATATTACCAGGGAGGACATGCGCCTGATGGCGGAAGATCGCAATCGCTGGAGATCCTCCATAGGGCTGCTGCCCCCGCGACCCTAACGGATAAGCGGGTTTGAAAAGTAAGTACAGTGTAAGTAAGCTATTGAATATGCATAGCATTAAATTTTCGACCACGACTTACGGGACACCCTGTATACGTGGGGCGCAATGAAATTCCATCATAATTTTATCCCTACTGCTGAAGTTATTATAATTAACGAGTTTATATGAGTTATTATTATTATTATCCTTGTCTTTTCTGATCTTTCCCATTTCTTTATCTTTATTGTGACATCATCGGATTTACATATCCAATTAGCTGAGGCAAGAAGCCTGAACATATGCACGAGCGGTCCATGTATGTAGCCAGAATGTATGCTGGGGGGGGGCAATCAAATAAATATATAATAAAATAAAATCTTGTAAACATTCCAAGGAGGAGCTTTAGCAGTGAAGCAGAAATACATTTATATATTTATTAAAAAGAAATTAATCCCCCCTCTCCGTAAGGCAAGTAGCAGATCCTGAAGTCATGTATTTTAACCCCTTTAGGGGTTATTCAGGTATCACGGCACGTTGCTGGGGGGGAAGTGTCATTCTGTGACGATTTGTGACGAGGGGGAGGCAGGGGGATCAAACACTGCGTCACGTCACGGTCACTTCAGAGGCAGTCCAAAGACTAGGAATGGGGAGTCAGTATTTTTTGTTTATCCCAATAAAGCCCGTGCAAATAAGTCGTGACCTTTCTTGACAGACCAGCAATGATGTTCACCGTTTCGAAGCTCATTGAGAATAATGCCAAA
>JAHWFO010063880.1:0-15403 GCA_023313115.1 Rhysida immarginata
GATTATAATCATCCAACCCTTTATATTCAAAATCGATAATGATTAGATGTCTGTAGTTTCGTATATCTGTTTTGTAGTTTCATTTTTTGCCACCAGATTTATTTTTCCCATTGATATATATTTATGAAAAATAAGTTTAATAAGTTTCGTATCCAGTAATCATCAAAATCGATAGGATTGGTTGTACTTAGTTTCGTACTCAATTATATCCAACATCTTCAAAATCGATTTAATCAGTTGTTTTTATTTAATGACTAGTATTAATGATGATCCTTTTAATTACATGCAATTTTGCTTGAATTGTTAATTTGCAACTTTTTTTTGATAATAATGATTAGTTGACGTTTTTGTATTTAATGACGAGTATTAATGATGATCCTTTTAATTACATGCAATTTTGCTTGAATTGTTAATTTGCAACTTTTTTTTTATCATAATAATATTAGTTGACGTTTAGTTAAATTTTCGGACACTAGATGGCACTCCCTTTTTGATTTCGTTTTCAGTTTCATATCACACGTTCTAGTTACATTTTCCATCACTAGATAGCACCCTAATCCTTTTTTTTAATTTTTTTCTCAATGATAAATATTTATGAAAAAATACAATTTTTGCAAAGAGTTTATTTAATTAAAACACAATAAATAGTCCTGGATGGTTTTTTTAAATTCATCTGTTTATTTTACAATTCAAAATTTATTACAATTAATTCATTAAGCAATAATTTTTTTTTAATTTTATACAAGTTCCATTTTTTAAATTTCAAAATATTTTAAGAAATAAATAAAATAAATAAATAAATAAATAAATAAATAAATAAATAAATCATTTAATTACAAAAATTAATTCTTACAAGTTAATGATCAATCAGGACATATGTAATTGTTTGTTTCTTATCAAATAATGACCATATGGAAGAGAATGAATTGCATCATTTAAAATGTATCTTTTATCGTCGTATGCCGACAAGCAAAGCTTATTTTGTTTACATGTGTAAAGCAAGTACTTAAAACTTCTAATAACTGATGAAGAAAAATGAAAAGATGCTTTATCTTTTAAACAGCGCAAATAATGGTTGTAATGTACGTCTTTCTTAAGCGTGTTTCTTTTGACACCTTTACCTGTTTTTTTAATTGTATTTCCGTAACGAAAGCAATACATTTTCTCCTTTAATCCGATGAATTCCGTGATCGCGTTCCCTGCTGTTTCGTCTTTAAATTTTCCAGGCACTTGCTTGTTTTCAGTTGAATATAACTTGTGATCAACGGGATAATTGCTGGTGTCGAAATAGCTTAGATGATTATTTAATTCATCATAAAGATCTTTTGTGAAAATTTGATAAAATAAACTGTCAGTGTCCGAGATTAGAAGTTGACATTTATCTCCATAAATCTTTTTAAAATGATCATAGTGAAATTCATACATCGTGAGCTTTGATAGATCTAGAACTGCTGTTCCGATATACACGGGACGATTTAACACAACACGATGCCGATGCATTTTAAAGAGCATCAAGTCCTCTTTGATAACTTCAAAGTAATCTAATGATGGTTTTGATGCGAGTTTTAACGAGCGATTTTCACTCGTGCTGAATTTAATAACCTGTTGCCTGCGTACGTTTTGCAAACTCTTTCCAAAGATCGCATTATTCATCAATTTGAACAAATTCTTTTCAAAACTACTCGAAGACGCTTGTCTTTTCATCGTATTGAATTCTATGTAAGGTTTCAACCAAGCTTTTTGACGAAACCTCACAACGCGATGTATTTTCTCCAGAACTAACCCGTGATCGAGATAGAACTTTAAGTTTTTATGATGACAAATATATTTTCTGCGAGAAAGAAACTGGGGAATTAATTTTTCAGTTTTATGAGGAAGCTTATACTTTGTTTGTAATTCTTTGTTGAACGGCAAAAGCATTTCGCTTGTAACGATGAGTTTCTCAGCTGCTAGCGGATAATCGCAATGAGAATCGTGCAATTCATCTGGGTAAAGAAGATCGACCTCTAAAAAAAATCCGATTTCATCGTTTTCATCTAATTTATGAACGTCTAAATGGCTGATTTCGTTTTGATCCAACCAACGAAAATCGGAATAAGGAAGGGGTTGAAACAATGCGTGTCCGTAAAAATTGTTTGCATCTATATAGAATAAATAAGAGATGGGTGCATCTTTGTCATATCCCTCTACAAGTGAATTGTTGGCCTTTGCATAGCGTTGAGATATAATTGATATCCCACCTCTGACTGCTCTCTCAAAAAACATGTAAAGATCCACGTCTGTCAAAAGTTCTAAAGATTCACCTGTTTTTTTCATTGCTGCTTCCCACGATAAACCTGGGAGCGACAGAAAATGAGCTGGGTCAAGCTTGTAATATTCGTCACATAGTGTGCGAAATTGCTGGAATACGTCAGCTAAAAGTGTTACGTCTGTTAAGAGATAAAGATCGTGAAAATCTCCCAAATTTTGACAACCCATTCTCTTCCATATTTCTTGCTCGTATGCATACTCTTCGTCGCTTATGTCTTCTCCTTTGAGGGAAGAGTAAAACTCATGTTTTGACGGTAAAGAAGTTTCCGAAAATTTTTGAAAGTCTGTCATATATTCATAAGGGTAAATTCCTTTTCGCTTTAATATATCATGATTTTCTGGAAACAAACTTTCTAACAAAGGAAATTTGTCATTGGATTGCACTAATGTGTCTAAACTAGCAGATAGAAACTGACAACTGTCCGAAAAACGAAGATGTTTAATTTGTATTGCTATGTATCGTTCAGTGTTTTGCGGGACAACTTGAATATTCGAATCGCCGAAATAAGTCAATGCGCGCACAATGAAATGTGAATCGTATGATTTAAGATTATGAAAGAAAATAGGCAGCGTCTTCTTAGGTTTGTAAAGCAAATTGCATTTCTGATGAGCTGCTCCGCGATAGATTCCAGTGATGTGACAGTGATCACGTACTTTTATTTCAGAGGGTAGAAAGATCCTTTCACATATGTGACAATGAGTCGCAGATTTGAAATGATCATGAATTTCTAAATTTAATTTCATAGGCTCCAATGTGGCTAATTTTGTTTGTATTTCTTCGTAATCATTATCTATGTTTTTAAAAAAAGTACTCTATGCAGTCTTCTCCCCTATAAAGCTTATTTTTGAACACGTTCCCTTCATGATCCAAGATGATATAACAGTAACCGCAAGGAACGTGATGCTGAGTTTGTTGTAAGAAACTATATTTGTTTGAAGGAACACATGTTTGTTCCTTTGGCAAAATACATTCAAAATCACCATACACGACGTATGGTACCTTCAATTGATAATCATATCGATTAAATGTCATTTTCGGATTTTTAGGCATCTCTATACGTTGAGGTTTATTCAATTGACAGTCTTTCTCATGTTCTTCTAACCTTGCTTTTCCACGAAACATAGACAAACAGTTGCGACAAACATCACGGTTTTTGTCACCCATCCTGACTAAACGACGAAAATTCAGAATGGCGCAATAATGTCGGTTTTCAAGCAGCAATAAATTAACTTTCCGTTTGCAAGACGATTTTGATATATATAAAGCAGTGGTTCCAAAACTATTTTGGGCCAGAGACCCCTTTTCCAAAATGAGCTCATACCACCGACCCCCATTTCTTTCTTTCATAGAAACAGTGTCGATTTTTCTAATAGAAACTCTTTTAAAAATGAAAAATATCACTATGTTCAGCAGAATGTCCAGGATAATTACTGGCTTTCGCGTGAACCGTTCGTGTTGGTACACACTGTTTACAATTTTTTTTGTACGTGTGGATTTGACATATTTTTACACCAATGTGTAACAAAATAAATACACACAAAATTCAGTAAATCAAGTTTATTGAATGCCACAAATAAGTTTTTTGAAAAGAAAAATACACAAGTGAGTGTGATTAAAAATCTGATATTAAATGAGTTGACAAATATAAAAAAAAAACATAATAAAAGAACAAAAAAATTCAATGTGATGGATGTATCTGGTGATTCTCTACTAATCTAGCTAAATTTGGTTCAATATTGGTGAGTTGCAGCCTTAAATCTCCACGTTCGTTTATTTTCAACTGGTTTCTTTGCTTCGTCAAAATGTTTATAACCACGCTGAAGCCTCTTTCAACTAAATATGATGATGGAAAAGCGATGAGATATTTTTTAGCAATATTCCACAATGCAGGGTAACGAACCAGCAATATTCCACAAACCATAGCTGGTGAGCACCATCCGTTGCGATAGAAACAATATTCGTCAATGGAATAGCTTTATCGGTAAAAAAATGTTCCATGGCCGCAAAAATCGATTCGCGTCTGGTATCAGTCTCTAAATAGGTAGCAAAGAGCAGCTCTTGGCACATATTTTCATCTTTAATAAACCGATAATCGAAATTCAAAAATCGGCGATTTCGATTAATTGATAACTGAAATTCAACTATCGAACCGATCTTAAGATCGCTTGGTATCGCAAATTTTTAATCTTTTTTTCTAAAATTCCGCGGCACATTAGGAAATCTCTCGCAGCACACAGTTTGAGAAACACTGGTCTCAGTAGATAATACAGGTGGTTATGAAAGAAACATCAACTTATCATAAAATATCTTGAAAGTTTCAAATAAGAACCGGTTTGGCGAAAGGGGGTCGAATTTTAGACTTCATCGACCCCCATTTTTATTTATTGTTTCTGCCGACCCCCGAGAGATCGAAATCGACCCCTGGGGGTCGATATCGACCACTTTGGGAACCACTGATATAAAGGAAAGAATGTTTTTTTTTTCATATCCGTACACGTTTACAGAGAGATCGTTTTGTTTTTCAAATTTTGGAATGTATGTAATCGGAGTTGGGAATGACACTCCGTTTAAATTGAGTTCTCCCATAAACTGCATGTAATATTCATCATCGCTCCGTTTAGCTTCAGGATGCAATGCTGGCAAGATAGAAAATATAAAACAAGAACTGTTGACAGTTTCCACATTGAGCAATGCTTTCTTATTTTTCTTACTTTTTAATAATTTGTCAAGCTTAAATTTACACCCCCCAGACAACGGACGATATTTTCCAAAATGCACATCGCATTTATCAATGGACGAGATAGTCCATCCAGATCCATTTTTTTGAAACGTATCGAATTTGTTCACCAAATTTTCTATCACATCGTCGATAGTCGATGAAATTTCTGTTTTTAATAAAACCAATCTTGTTCCCGAACACAAGTATAATGGCATCGGTTCAATCGTTTCCTCAGATTTTTTCTCTAATGTAACTGCTAAACAAATCAAAAATTTAACTTGATCGAGATTCATCATCACAGTTTCAAAAACGTTTTCTATACTTTTTCTTATTTTTTGAAAATACGTGTAAATATCAGCCGTATCGTGCTTATATGTATAAGAATAACGGTGAAAAAAATTCCTATGAGCTGATACGTGTTGTTGGAAAGAAGGGTGGTCATTATCTGTCGAACCGATTGTTGTTCCTTCAGTGGGGGGAGGAGAGGAGGGAGCACTTGGTGATAAGCTTTGAGGAATTTGTCTGGAGGTCGTTGGCACATTATCAAGGATAATGTCTTTTGAGGAGGTTAAAGATGAAGGGGGATGAGAAGGAAGAAACGAGGACGAGCTTGAATTCTGCTGCTCGTTAATGCCCTGTGGTAATACTGAGGTTGTTGACAAAGGCTCATGGAGAGTTGAGTGTGAGGGACTTTGATGGACAGCTGCAGCGTGCGCTTGTAATTCCTTCTTGGTACGGAAAGATTGCATGCAAATTAAACAAGTGAAGTTTAACGAAATTCCATTTTGCACACCGTGTCTTTTCCTGCGGTGAGTCGTTAAATTTCTTTTGTAGCTATACACTCGTCCACATATGTCGCATTTAAACATTTTTTTTATCTCTGTGTGAAAGAAAAAAATAATACAAAAAATTATCATCTATTTTTTTTAAATTAAATAATGTATTATAATGACATTTATTTATTAATAATTTTTCATTTTATTCTATTTTTGCCCTCCCCTGTTTGTGCATAAAAAAAAAGAAATAAAAAAAAAATAAAATAATAATCAACACACTTTTTTTTTTCTTAAATATTTTACTTAATGATTTTATTCACATAAAGATATACATATGCATCTGGATTAGGGACCGATTTCAGCTCGTTTACAATACGTTTAGGTGACAATCCTTGACATCTTTTTAATATGTAATAAACGCAATAATGTCCACATACGATGCTCGTGTAACTCTGCAAACGTACGTTATTATACCAAAATCGTCTCTTACAGTTCGATAAATAATTCAAAATAGAGAGTTTGTCCGGCATAAGTCCGTAGCTGTCGAAATATTCTCCACGACTTCCAAGCACAACCCAGTGACTGCCTTCGAGATGACACTCGTCCAAATTAACCACCAAAAACTCATCTTTTTGTCGAGGAGCACGAGGTACGTGATTCAGTGGATACACTCCTGCAAATCGTTTGCAACGCGGTTTCAATATTGCATATATTTGTTGAGCATCCATTTTTTTTTTTTTTTTAATTTTCGCAAATCACATTTCGTTCTTTATCGATTTGAAATAAGGAATCCATTTCGCTGTAAATCATCACGTTAATGTTCTGCGGTAGCTATTCAGCGAAGCGCATATCGATACTTAGGACACCTTGTCTAATTAACGATATGTGGGAGTCGTCATCGCCGCAACCATCTGGTGTTAAATCGTAGCAGAAGAGAGTATCGCCTGTAAATCCCCAGCGTTTATAACTGATCGTGTTTCCACTGTTATGATACAGCATGCCTAAGCCGACAAAAGTATTCAAGTAAGCTAAAGCATAATTTTTATTTTTGAAGTCCATTTCCAACGGTTTTCCATCAATTATTTCTCCATCGATCGATACGGATAAAGAAGAGAGATTATAGTTGTCGAAATGCATGGGATTGTTTTTATATGATCCGTTAAATGCATCGTGTTTTACGAGTCCGATTACGATTCGTGAAGGAATTTGCCCTTGGAAAACGTTATCGATATGAGCAGAAGTCGTCCCTTGAATTACTGTATGAACTTTTACGTCGGTCTTCCTGTATGGATACTTTGCAGTCGCTGTATCTAAGGCATGGGAATGCGTGAGTAATATGGTCGGTGATGGCTTTACTTTCTTAACGTATAACAATACATCTTCAAATACGATTACAGGTCGAAGTGGAATCGCTCCTCCACCTTCCAATCCTTTTATTTCGATTGCAAATTCGGGTTTATGATGAATCAATCTAAATTTGCACAATACGTTCAAAAGGAGTTTATTTTGTAAGCAGGGGTCAACGTGAATTCTTCCGACGAGATCGAGACTCGCACTTTCTGCAGAAGCATTTTGTCTATCCTCTTTAGACAACCATAACGATCCAGTTAACATTGAATTTTTCGCATCGTTCCCGTAGTTCAGAAGCGTCTGAATGTAACTCTTATAAGAATAATCGTTGCCAGTGCTAACTTGTTTACCGTTAAGAAATACATCGATCTGCTTAAATAGCATTTGCAACATCAACTTTCGTGGTATAACAGTTTTGCTCTCGTCATTCGTTAAAGGAGTGTTCGCATCCTTTTTAATTTTTACACGAGCATATAATATGGTTTCGGAAATATTAATGTATTCTTCAGCATTTCCAGGGATAAGAAATTCGATTGTTCCTCCTGACGATAGGGAAGCAACGGGACGATACTCCGCATACCTGGATTTTTCAATGGACGTTTGGGTGGGTGGAACAGAAAACGCATCCAATTCGCTTTTCAAACACGTACACGATGTTGGATGAAGGAACGACATGGTTACGAATGATGAGACGCACTTAAATGTTGATCTTTTTATCGAGAAATTTTTTAAAAACAAAGGGGGGATAATTTTTTTTTTTTTTTTTGTTTAATCAAAATATCGTTTTCTCACGAGAGTTTTTTTTCCTCTGTTTAATTTTCTTTTCTTTACTTCCAACGATGTTTTTACGTTTCCGCCCACGCCCCCTTTGAATTCTCGTGTTAACATCGTCAAAAATTTCTTTCCCAGTATCTTGTAATCTTCGTTTGACAGATTCTTTGATGTTTGCTCCTTGAATGACATCACCTACAACGTTTTTTCCTACATCGATGACCTTTGGAGCAAAATAACTTGCCGCACTTTTTAAGAACGGCAAAGCAAATTTTCCGAGGGAACTGAAAAGGCTACCAAGTCCACTTCCACGTTGATGAAATCGTCCGTAAAATACAGGTAAGCCACCACCGGCTTGCGAAATATAATACGAAGAGTATGGGTCGCAGCAATCCGCTCTCATCTTTTCTTTGGTCTGAGATGAACTACGCACACTACGCGTCCTGTGTTTGCAAATGGCACTCGCTCTCCAGTATGCAATCTTAAGTCCAATTCAAGCGTACGGAAAGAAGTTTTAATCACGGGTAAATAATACAAACGATGAAAGGATACAAACGTATTCTCTCCGTCTTGACCTTCTATATTGACAATCCTCATCAACGGTGCTTTGACATCACTGATAAATTGCGGTGCGACGAGGTCGCTGTATACGTACAAGCTATCAACCGATTTCAGCGGGTAAGGTCGAACGATTTGACGAGCGAAGAGCTTTAAAGGAAACCCTTTTTCACGTAAGAAAAACGGAAATTGTCTGTCTTCGAATCCAAATCTTTTAAGGATAGATTTTCCTAAAAACAATCAACCTTTATGATCAACGTCTAAGTGATTGTAAACGATAAATTTGTGATATTGTTCGTCGTAAACCAAGCGTACAACCGCTTTAGCTAATTTTGGATCCTTAAAGCCGTCGGCGTACTCACTGAGTACTTTTTTAATGTCACCGTTAATGGCAAGGCTAAGCTCGTGTAAGCTGTTGTAAATATGAGCTCCGCGAGTGCAATCGAGAGGAATGTCAAATTCTTTTGCTTTTATCGGCGGTTTATTGTATCCGTGAATCATTATACGAGCTTGATCGTCTTCACCATTGGGATTCAAAGTAAATGAGGTGTCTGTAAATGAATTTGGAAAACTTATTTCTGTTAAGGCTGCTTCATATTCTCCGTCCAGCTCGACTTGTTCCGGCAAATAAGTAGTATAGTTTTGAAGTGTATTATCGGGGAACACATTCATAGATGAGTTGCTTGGAAGTGTTAAGTAAAAGCCTTCCATTGTCATTCAACTTTTTGTAGTTCTTGCGCGTAAAACGTACCGATGATGGGTTGATTTTGGAGATCGCGTACTGTATAGGTTGTAATCTTTTGATTTCGATTAACTGTATCGATAAGGAAAATTTCCTCTGTCCACGAAGGCATGTATCCCCTTTGAAAAGCTTCTTTCTTTATGGAAAGACGAACGCGATCACCCTGCTTAAATCGTGATGTCGTATCGCGAGTTCTTTTTACTTCGATGAATTTGCTCCTCCCACTCTTCCTCACGCTATCACCGTACAGATTCTGAAAGACGAGACGTTTATTTGTTTCCATTCGTGCTTCCATCGGCGTCATTTTAATAGATCTGTGATAACTGTGATTGTAGGCATTGACTAAATCAGGCAGAACATGTAAGTAAGTTTTTGTATTATTTGCATGCAAGTAACGATGTAAACGGTCTCGCAAAGTACGATGGAATCGCTCGCTGATGCACGCTTTCGTTTCTTCGTTTTTAACAGAATAGTGTTCGACATTGTACTTTCTAAAAACCTTTTCTACGTTGACGTTATAAAATTCCGTACCGTTGTCAGTCCATATTTTTGTCGGCTTTTCAAAAGATAAAACGACGTCGAAGGCAGCAGCGACCGTTCTTCCCAACTTGTTTTGTAAAGGAAAAATTACAGCTCGTTTTGACATCACATCCACTATAGTTAACAGAAAACGAACATTGTCATTGTACCTTGATAGATTAGACACATCTAATATATCAGCTGACCATATTTCGTCGACGCTGTGCACAATCACGCGATTTCGTGGGAATTTTCTCTTTGCGTATTTATGAAGCGTGTAAGTGTCCTTAGTAGATAACCATTTTTTAATTTCATTTAACGTGAAACTCTTACGTGAAGCGACTGCCGCCCTATATAATCGTTTAGCACCTCCGTAACTGCCGGGTGATGAAGGGGAAAAATAAATTTGTTCTAAAATATTATTTCTTCTTGAAGACATCCCACTTGAATCGATAAGGCAGATTGGATTTTCTTCGTACACTTCTTTTCTCGACTTCGTCAGGATCGATTAACGCGTTAATTTCCGTCCATCCCGGTTCGTTCTCGTAAATTGTCTTTTCATGGTCTTCGCTAACCACGCCCATGAGCAGTCTATCTATTTTCGAACCTAGCACGGGTCGACCGTCATAAATCAAACGTCGATCTTTATCCCATGCCAATCGAGTGAAATTTAAGACTTTTTTAACTGGCGGCTTATATTTTAGAGGGACACGGTTTAATATTTCTTCGACCTCCGTTTGTCGAGGAAGAGAAGATGTGACATCAGCATCGGAAATTGGAAAATGAGAATGACGTGGTAGGAGATTTACGAATGAAGGCGATTGATGCAACACGGTCTCGAACCACGATGCAGGCACTGAAAGATTGAAGTATTCTTTGCTTGGACCACGTTCGAAAGAAGTCACCTTGGACGAAAGGAATGAAGACGGAAGGACTTCTTTTTTAATTTCACTGTCAGCTGATGACGCTATCGCGTCGTTAGCTGGTGGGGGTGGTGCGCGCACGGGGGCGGTGGCGGCGGCCGCGGCGGTAGCCGCGGCATGAGTGATGGTGGCAGATGGATCAACATCATCGTTTTCCAACGAGTTTTCCATCATTAAATTCTTTTTTTAATTATTGATAATAATTTAAATACCTTTGCAAGGTGAGATTATAGAGTTTAGCTTTGGTTCTATCGTCCAGATCATTCCTCTCTAAAATAATTTTCATTTCATTGTCTAATGCAGACAACGGCTTTTCGAGCGGATGATGAAGGGTTTGAGGAACGAGGACCCTTTTTTTGTACATTATTTTCGCGTGAACAGTCCGCCTAATAAGCCTATTAACGGAGGAAGGAGAGCTGTGAAAAATCCACCTCCTTTTTGGTTAATGATGTTCGTTTTTCTTTTGTGAGAAAACTTTTTCGACGCCAAACACTTCACGACATGTCGATACCGCTTCAGTTTGCGCATTTGCGCGCTCGTTAACGAAATTCGTCCTTTTAATACATTGAGACAACATTCGGAAAGGACATTTAAAATATCGGGGCATAAGAGGAGTGATTTTTTAACGTGGTTTTTTATACTTTTACCAGCCAACAGTTGTAAAATGGGAAAATAAGCTTTCACTTTTTTTGACATTTTTTTTTTCCTTTCTTTCCTCCTTTTCAGTCTCTTTTCAAATAAACGTGCGAATGTGTGTCAAAAATATTGCTTCTGAACTTTAAACGTTCGTCTACGTTAGGTCTTAGATCCAGGAGCAAATGTGAGAAAGGTTTACGAGTGCAATCTTTATATATATTTAATAAATATTGAGCACCCACCCCGATTTGATTACCCAAAATCTTCAGATGATTAACATCACAACACGCACTCATTATAACGAAGATTTGACAGTTCAAACTGACTGAGCGCAAATTTTTTTCGAACAGATTATGACACAATAAAACTTGCATTAAATTTTTATGATGACCATCTTTGATCACAATATTCATTAAATCTTTAGAATTTATATTGTGAACTACGTCATCTAGAATTACCAATGTCAAAGGTTGGAGAGTGTCATAAATTTCGATATTGAAATTTCTGATAAACGTGATAGGAATTGGAGAATCACGTCGGAGACGATCATAAGCTGGTTGATCTTCAGAATAAATAAAGACGCAACGTTTCGGTGCGGGATTACACAGTTCCATCGATCGCATTATGAACTTCTCAGTAAATGATGTCTTGCCGGAGTTTGTAGCTCCGCAGATTAAAAAATTAGATGGAAATGTAAATCTTGCGTCCATCTTCGTTGTACTAGTTTAAACCAACTGAATCTGTGCGCACAAAACTTTCATATATAACGACTGTGTGTCGATTATTTAAAAATAAAGAATAAAAAGTGCTTTTTTTTTTTTAAATGTTTATATTATCATTTTCAGAATATACATGAAAATATATTTTTCCCACAAAAATATTATGACAAAAAAAAATATATAAAAAGGTAAAAATTTCATTATTTAAAAATTATCCTCTTAAAGTTTTTTTTTAAAGACTTGAGGAACTTTACAGACATGTAATTAAAAAAATCACTTATGAACAAATTTGTGTAACCTTTTTTTTTTAATTGATATTCAGTTCTTCTATTTTGTCACTAACAAATTGAATAGAGTCCAAAATGACACGAAATTGAGAGTCATCCAATACAATGCTCTTTGATCCGTCGGATTTCTCCAGCTTAATCATCATGGTCCCATTTTCGTCCACCGAAAAGACAATGAGTTTGCTACTTTCGTACAAATAGCACGGATTCGTTTCCGTCTCAAATTGTTGTAAAATGGATTCTAGTCGAGCTGAAAATGCTTTCCATTCGTTCACTGACAAAGCAATGCCGGACTGCGTTGGTACATATTTACGTGCCGAGAGCACATATTGTCGCACGTGAATTAAGGTATGCTGGTTAAATCGACTGACAACTAAAAAAACTTCGTCCCCTAATGATAATGAGTTCTCGGGCATTAATGGCTGAGGTTCTCGTGAAAAATATGCTTGCGAAGTCATATTTTTATTTCTCGTGTGAATAGATCTAAAAAAGATGTAAAAAAAGGAAGAGAAAAGAAAAAAAAAGGAAAACTAAGCAATCTTCCTTTTTTTTTTTTTCTGTCTTTCTCTCATAAAATTCTCGAAAAACTATTTTTATTTTAAATTATATATTAAAAAAAAAGTTAAATAATAAAAAATGAAAAATAAAAAAAAAAACTTACCAGAAAAACTGTGAGATGATTTCTTTTCTTTGATCATAAGCTGCAATCTGAAAAATCGTTATTTTCTTACAAGTATATATACTTAAAAGTAAAAAAAAATTATTTAAGATACCCAATGGCATATCTACATTAACAATAAAACCCCCAGAGTGATTATTTATTCTTTTTTAATTTTTTTTTTATAGTTCTCCCCCTTGTCTTCTCATTCTTTGTAACCTAATTAAGACCCGTTCGCCTTGAAAAAGCATCAACCCCTGGGTCCCTGAGGCTAACAAGAAATTACTTTCTCCTTAATAGCCTCGCACAGCCCCTCTCTTCTCATTAGGACTTTCTCATTTTCCCTCATTTACCCTGACAGTAGCATAAGCTGAAATAACAGCTTATTTTGAGTTTTATCAATCGGATGAATATTATCAAGAAAAATAATACAAGAGTATCTTTTATACCATGTGAGTATTCTAAAAGAATTCCTTCTTATTAAAAAAAAAAACAAAACGATAATTTACTAAAAGTGAAAGGCCACCTATATTTATTCCTTCTCTCTCTCTCTGTCTTAGCTCATCATATCATCTAATCAAGAAAATATGAGAAGATGCGTTCTTGTAATTACGTTTTATTTTATTTATTTATTTACTACCATCGATTTGTTTTCTTTTTTTTTGTGTTATTTCAAAAACAAAACGAATTATCGTGTTAATAATTTCTAGCAGAGTAATTGTCGTGTATCATCAAAGAACAATTTACAAATTTTTTAGTATCAATGATATAAAAACACATTAATTTATAAAGTTTTGGAAGAAAAAAAAATTACTTCATATTCTTATTTTCAAATAAATTTTATTCTCTTTTGAGGGATGAACAAAAAAGGTGAATCTTTAATAAAAATAAAAATGATTCTTTGGGGGGTTTGTATTGGGTTTTTTTTTCCATTTTCACCTCAGTTCTTTTTTTCTTTTCATCTTTGTGTGTATTCTGTTCTTCATAACTGAATTATTCTGTGAAACCTTCTTTCCAAGCATCGTACACGGAATAAAATAGATTAAAATGCGTATCTCGTTTATAAATCGTAAAGCAAAATAATTTATGTATAAACAGTTTGGAGACCATCGCAAATGCTCTGACAGTACTGACAAACTGTAATATCACTATAACCAGTGTAAATAAATCCAGAACGCGATAAATGACGGTCATCGATGAAATCATGCAGCCAATAGAAGTAAGTGCTTAATCTTTGCGCATATTCATAAATAAATCTTAAATGTCTCGGTACACAAAACGAGACCGGTGTTGCATTGATCATCTCGTACCATAAATCGAATTTGATCAATAAAGAATAATGCACCACGCTTTTATAATCTTTTATCATCATTAAAAAAAAAAAAACAAAGTCGGAATAAAGATTTTTTTTTTAAATAATGACACTTTTACAACTGGTTATTAGTTAATTATTCCGATCATCTTTGAGAAAAAAATAAAAGGGTCGGAGCGCCATCTTGTGTCAAAATATGTAACTAGAACGTGATTTTACAAAAATGAAAATGAAAACGACAACAATAAAGGGAGTGCCATCTAGTAGCGGGTAATGCATCTGAAAACATCAAAAAAAGGTTGGAGTGCTATCTAGTGTCCGAAAATTTAACTAAAACGTCAACTAATATTATTATGATAAAAAAAAAGTTGCAAATTAACAATTCAAGCAAAATTGCATGTAATTAAAAGGATCATCATTAATACTGGTCATTAAATAAAAACATCTGATTATATCAATTTTGAAGATGATGGGGGAGTGACTGGATACGAAACTAGAAACTTATTTTTCATAAATATTTATCAATGGGGAAAAATAAATCTGGTGGCAAAATATGTAACTACAAAACAGATATACGAAACTACAGACATCAAATCGTTATCAATTTTGAAGATAATGGAAATACGAAACTAAAAACGAAATCTAATAGTAACTATGATAAAAAAGAGTTGCTAATTAAATATTCATGCCTAATAATATGTAATTAACCCGGCGTCACTCGCGTCAAATTTTATAACAGCACTACCCGCGCTGCGGTGTTTACACCGCACTTTTTAAAAGTGATTTTATTTGATAAAAAAGAACTCAGTGAGATAAAATAAAAAAATGATTTTTATTATACTTTTAAAAATTTATGCCAAAATCGTAGCTTTTTTTTTAAATTTTTACATTCTAATTTGTTAAGTTTAACTTTTGTAATTTTTAATTTTAACATTTTTTATTGGCGCTAGCTGTTGCCAATAAATTGTACTTGGAATACATGGAAGTCATCACAAGGTAGTGCCACTGTATGATGAGCTAAATCAAAAAAATCAAAAAGTGCGGTGTAAACACCGCTCGCGCGAGTGACGCCGGGTTAATAGTTTGGATGATTATAATCATCGATAATTCATAATTTTTCAT
>JAHWFO010063881.1:0-10700 GCA_023313115.1 Rhysida immarginata
TTGTTTTTATTAATTTTACGATTTTCCCCATTAAAAGGAGACTGACCACATTTAAATTTAAAATTTGGTTAGAATGTTTGTTTACAATAATTGTTGTTTTAAGGTCTATTTTTTGTGTTCTATGTTGCGCCTATAATTGTAAAAAATAGTAATAAAGCTACTAATTAAAAATTTTTTTTTATAAAATAATATAAAATTTGTATATTTAGTGACTTTCGAGCACTTTTTAGTGGCTTTTAGCGATGGTTTTAGTGACAAATCTCGTTTTACAATTGGCAACCCTGGTGCTCTATCCACAATAAATGACCAGTTTGTCAATGAGCACAAAAATTTTGTATGGATTGCTTATTGGTGGAAGAAAACGGATGCTTCAGTTCTTTATCGGCTTGTTTGAATGTGCAAGAATTATCTGAACAAAATTTTTTCGGGACACCTCTTCTCCCTATAAATCTTCTCAAAGCTAATGTAAACTTTTCTGTGGTCAAATTCAGAACAAGTTCTAAATGAATGCCATGTGCAGTAGCACAAGTAAACAGAACTATGTAACTCTTTTCATGATTTTTTCAAAATCAATGGACCAGCAAAATTTATTCCACAGGTTCAAACAGGGACGATGGTGTTACTCTTAGCAGGTAGAGGGGTCATAATCTCGGAAGTGGGCCATAATCTTTGTTTTTTTAGACGTTAATCCTTTTTAAAACATTGACATAATCTAGGGATCCAATATCTATTTCTTATTTTGCCATCGTCTCAGTTACTCCTGCATGCAATATTATTTCGATGTTCTTGTTCAGTAATTAGTTGGCTGACTTAATCATCTGGTGGTAAGATCATGCGGTGATGCTGAAACTCCTGTAATTCGGCTGCCTGCAAACATCCTCCTACATGTAAGATCTCATTTTCGTCTAAAAACTGGCTCAAACTGCTTATAGAAGAGCTTGAAAGTACAGTCGAATCCCGTTATAACGAGATTGCAAATTAATTTGAGAATAAATGAAAAATAGCTTATTTTAAACCGAAAATATATCTTTTTAATATTTTATCATTAATCCTGGCAAATATCAATCAATATTAGCGTTTTAAATGTAGAGTTAAGATTGTGAACTGATCTGTAGTGTAACAGTAATTCTTCATCCTAACTGGAAATCATGATTAAAAACAGAGGTTGTACTTTTTGCTGTTAAGTCTTTGCTGCTGTAAATAATAGTCTATGTGCATGATTTCAGTAAATAAATTGAACATGACAAAGATTTTATTTTTAATGGTTCTTGTTTTCAGATACTTAAACTAGTTTAACCTAATTACAATACAAGCATTACATCGAGTGTCTCGTTTGCATTCTTCGTAACATTACGCTAATAAAATAGTTCCATTTCATGAGACTAAAATAGCTCCATTTTAATGCAATTCTTTAAGTTTTTCATTATGTTTAATATTAAATATCATAGATTTACTTCAAATTTTATAGTACTGTATTGCACGTATTAAAATAATTGAATTTTACTTTGCAGTACAATTGTATTTTTTTTGAAGAATTAAGAGTTTAACAAAACCTTGTGCCATTCTCACGTGGGACTACCGGAATGCTATCGTTTTACTACCGTTTATTGATAACAATTCCCACAAAGTATTGATAACAAGATACGCAGTATATAAAATAGTGACGAATAAGATGTTTCAAAACAATACTGTATTTCTTAAAAATATTTGTTCGAATAGAAATGTGATTTTCAAATAGTTTCGTTTATAGACCTATACTAAAATGATTCGTGTCTTATTAACAAGAACGGCTATTTTTAATTTGCTGAATTTTACAGATTCGATTTTTCACTTTCTAATACGCAACTTCCAAATAAAATTTCGTTATAATGAAATTATAATGTTTTGGGGACCAAAAATTTGCTTCGTTACAGTGAAAACTTCGTTATGAAGATTTCGTTATAGCGGGATCATAATAACATTAAATGAATAGGATTTTTGCCGGGGCCACAGAAAAACTTCATTATAGTGAAAACTTCGTTACAATGAAATTCGTTATAACGGGATTTGACTGTATTGGTTTACTTTCTTTCAACACTACAATTTCATTTCTGTATGTATTCTGTTGTATTACTTTCACCCAATATAATTCTGCTCTGTCCAATCCTTGTACTGTAAGGGTCCCAATCACTTTTGCACCTTTGTAATACTTGCTAGTGTGACGGGCCACCCCCTACCCTCAGCGCTGGACTAACCCAACATCGAAAACTGACGACGGGGAATGACTGTCAGGGGTTCGGGACCTGGATTAATTGTTATAGGAGGAACTCGCGCAGTGACAAATTGTAGGACGTGACATTTTTTTATTCTGCAAACAAACAACGAATACAGCAGAAAGGATAGAAACTCTTATGTTAGAGTGGTTTGTAATTTGTGAGGGGACCCTCGGAATTCTCTCTAACAAGGGAATCCCTTGAACATGTATGTCATGTCACAGATTTCCACCAAATTGAAATATTTTACTCAATTGAAGCTACAATAGATGCTTGCAAAATACGAGAGTGCGGATTTTTGTTTCTTTCAAAACACACCACGAAAACGAAAAAATTTGAGCCATTGTTAAAGCTGTGTATTAATGCGCTTAACGGAACTTCTTTCTTCCACTACTCACAGCAATAAGCACTAATCCAATTCAGATGAAATAGACAGCAGCAGATGGCAATTGAATGGCTTCTCAAATTTCTAAGCAAACTTAGTTTTTAAAATAGATTATTACAATTAGTTAATTGCCTTCCAGTAAAAAATGTCTAGAGTAATGAATAATCATTTCCTTAATTTATTATTTAATTTTATTAAATAATTCGGTATCAAACGCTGGGCTGGCTTCATGTGCAACGTCGAGTAATACGTTGTGTTGGTGAGGGGGTATGTATCGCGGTGCTTTATAATTTTAAATAAAAATAGTATTCATGGATGCCTACCTCATCTTATAAATTATTTCGAGACGAATAATTGTACAGCAAAATTAAGGTTTTATGCTTAATAACAGTGCTCTAACTGCAGTTCTTTGTCGATCGCCGCTAACGAGTTTGCTTGCCCTCTTTCCGACATGTTTTTTGAACTCTGCGCACTTCGGGACGTTTCAATGGCGCGCAACGCTATCGCTTCCACGGTGTGCTTGCGCGCAAAAAAAGGCTATCTGGGGTTTCCTTGTAAGTCAACCTTATTTACTATCTTACAATACTACAACCATGGACGCTTGTTCCAACACAGGTACGTCGTTATCAGCCTTCAATGCAAGACCAGAACAATACTGAGATTGCAGTCTGTTATTCACCCACAGGTCTGGACATAGTGGACAATGACTATCCAGAGTGAAACGTTGCGACTGCGGTACAAAGTATTCCGAACAGAATGCTCCTTTTATTCACAAAAGGGGTGAGGAGCACAGTAACCCCACCATGGCCAGCACTCAACGCTCCACTCCGTTCAGCGATAAATATGAGCGATTTCCCTTTGGGGTTAAGCATTTACTCGTCATTCGCGAGCGATAACCCCCAGTGAGTGAACAGTTCTTATAGTATTCCACTACCAGCACCTGGTGACTCCACAAACGTTCAGGTCTAGATAAAAACTATTAGGCTGACGTCCTGTCTGAAACGTCCCAATAAAACTCTTATATTTTAGTTATAGTGAATTCCTAGCACATAACATATTCTGCAAAAATGGGGCAGCGTATATGAACTGGCATGTTTTCATACAGCAAAGGCAAACCAAGGTCTAGGAATGCACGGTGATTCACACCAAAATTCCTATTTAGCCAAGCTGAACTATCGGAAAGTTGCCCATTTGTTCACTACACTTTTCAAAAAAAAAAAAAAAAAAAAAAAAAAAAATTTGCATGAAAAACCTTTGGCATGGAGACACAACACATCAGATGATTGGTGCAAGAGCGAGTTCATATGATCCCGGGGGGGGGGGGGGTGATGAGGTACACTGAAGCTCTCGATGGCGCGGGACGAAAGCAATTAAAATTGTCACTTACCAAGTTTGTAGTCATCTATATGGGCTCTACTCATTTTACCGGTTAACATTACTCAGCTATGGTGAAACTCGACGGGAAAACTGTCCACTTCTGTTGACGGCTCGATATACCTCAGCAAATTTGAACCAGGAGTCCACCATTACACATTGCTGGACGTTGTCTTCTCTGCCGTACTCGTACGTTTATTTTATTCAAATGTCAACTCAAATCGTAACTTAATAACATTACCCAAGTAATTTCTGAGTGGTAGGCGAAATTAACCTTAAATGCCAGAAAAACTGCACCAAAGAAAAAGAACGGCCGAACGCCTCGGAACCAACTCGGAGAGCGAAAATAAAAATAAAAAACATATTTAAATTCATAAAACAATACTGATTTCTCTCAAGTGATTAACAACAATTGTTTGCTGGAGGCTGAGCACATCTTCCAAGAAAATCTAGCAACAATGTTAGCCTCCAACGAAAAAAAAAACCAAAAAAAAACCAAGAAAACAAAAACCACCTTACAATCGATTCTACACAGCTTGCGAACCGTTCGCAATAGAGTGACTGCGGCAACAATTATGCGCAACAAATAAAACAACGCACTAAACCTCCTAAAACGTATTCACAACTACAAAACACTACACAAATACTCATTCCACTCCCACAACGAGACATTCCTTAGAAACAGTACGTTGGAGAGACAGGCAATACCATACGCTCCAGATTTGCCGGGCATAAGTTTGATATTCTTAGCAATGCTGACGCCCCTGTCGCTAAACACTTTAATTCCCCTGGTCACTCTTTACAGGCCATCAGCCTATATATTCTTCGTAGTAACTTCCATAACAAAAAAGAAAGAAAGCAATTCGAGTCTTTTCTTATTTGGAAATTTAATTCCCTCACCCCTAATGGCATTAACCTTAGCAAAGGCACCATTCCCTCATGACCATTCCCATTTCCCTCTCTAACTTCAGCTATTCCCTAATTTGTCGCAGGATCTCTGGGCCTTTTTCTTCTTATCTTGACTCAGTTTTAATGTTCTGTCATATCTTTCTACTTCTATGTTCATTTTGTGTCCGTCCCTGTACTTTTTTTCATAGGCTCTCTGTACTCTTTTATTTTAGTGACCTTTTTATTATGCGATACTATTTTACGAGGTGACTAGCGACCGGGCTTTGTCAAAAAAATTGTGTAACCGGGAACGGTCAGGGATTTTTTCAGGGATATTTTTTTTTTTTTCCCATGGAATTTTATGAAACTGTTTTGCTAGACACCCTATCATTCCTAAACTTTATGATTTTAATTTTGTATGTTCCCTATTGCATTATTTTTCGTCGCCCTCTTATTACCTCCTATTTGTCCTCCTTCCTAGCCTATCCCAACACGTCTTCAAATTCCTCTTCTGCTTTTTCAGCCAATACCGTCTTACTGTTCCCTATGCCAACTACACTATATGATCAAAAATATCCGGACACCCCTCACAGATCATCGATTGGCCCAATGTCACATGATAATGACTTGCACATCATTTAAATAGCTTCCCACACCTTCAGACACAACTCTGCTTGGACATTGGCAAGAATGGGTCGTTCGGCAGAGCTCAGTGAGTTCCAACGTGGAATCATCGTTGGATGTCACCTATGCGGCAAGTCCGTGCGTGACATTTCCAGCCTTCTTCAGATACCCAAGTCAACAGTAGGCGATGTCATTATGAAATGGAAGACCCGGGGATCAACAACAGTTCAACAACGAACCGGTAGACCCAAGAAACTAACGGACAGAGACCGTCGAGTGCTTCGTCGTGTCACCCGCAGCAACCGGAAGTCCTCGGCAGAAAAAATTGCCACAGAGTTTCGAAATGCCTCTGCAAATGATGCCAGTACCATGACAATTCGTCGGGAACTGCACACGATGGGATTCCATGGCCGTGCTGCTGCCCACAAGCCCCACATCAGCAGGGTCAACGCCAAGCGACGTCTGGAGTGGCGCAAAGCCCACAGAAACTGAACGATGGACCAATGGAAACGTGTAATGTGGACAGACGAATCTCGCTACACACTCTGGCAATCCGATGGACGAGTTTGGGTTTGGCGCATACCTGGAGAACTCTTCTTACCCGAGTGCACAGAGCCCACAGTCAAGTTCGGAGGAGGAGGAGTCATGGTGTGGGGCTCATTTTCATGGTACGGACTGGGCCAGCTCGTTCCTGTGCAAGGAATCATGAACTCCGATCGTTATCTGAATGTTTTGGACAACTGTGCACTTCCAACGTTGTGGCAATTTTTTGGAAACGGGCCATTTCTCTACCAACACGACAATGCTCCGTGCCACAAAGCGAGGCGTGTACAGCAGTGGTTTGCGGACTCAGGGGTCGAAGAAATGGGTTGGCCGGCACAAAGTCCCGACCTCAATCCTATAGAGAGTCTGTGGGATGAATTGGAAAGATGCTTGCGGGCCAGATCACATCGGCCAACTTCTGTACCTGAACTGATTCTCGCTCTTCGGGAGGAATGGAGGAACATTCCGGAAAGTACCTACCAACATTTGGTGGAAAGTCTTCCCCGAAGGGTGGAAGCTGTGATTCGGGCAAAGGGATGTGCAACGCCCTATTGATTTCCATGAAATCGTGGCTAGAGCGCAAACGTGCATGTGTCCGGATATTTGTGATCATATAGTGTATATATAAAGGAGTCCTTTAGTACTTTTTCCATAACTTCAGGATAATTCTCTAATATTCTTATTGCCTTTAGAGAATTATCCTTTTTGCTTTGATAAAGGATAGTCTCTATCCGAAACGTCAGCTTTTTATTTGATTTTATATTTCTAGTTTTATTTTGATTTTACTTATTATTTATTAATTATTTTTTTAATTGTTAATTATTATTTTATTTTTCAGTTTTATTTAATAACTATTATTTAACTACTTTTACAGTTACTTTTTAATGACTTTTTTATTTATCCATTTAAGTAATAAACTTTAAAAACTTTAATAGATTACAATGGTCCAGAAAAAATAATTTTTACTTCTTCCTCTTAAAATTTTTTGAATGCGCTGATATCAAAAACTACGTTAATTTTTAATAGCTCTTGTCTTTGAATATTTTTAAGTCTCAAAAAGTTTGGCCGGTAAGAGAGAGAAACTGATGGTTTGTACAAAAATATTACCCTGTTGGTACAAGTTTGCCCTGGGTAATTCGAGATTGCATTATACTGCCACCACTACATATTAAACTTAGCATTATGAAACAGTTTGTAAAAGCCCTTGACAAAACCAGTGAATGTTTTTTGCATTTATTTCATGCAAGTTTCCAGGATTAAGCACAGAAAAATTGCAAGCTGGTATTTTTGATGAACTGCAAATTAACCAAAATTGGGGGGAACCTCTAAACCACAAGGAGATTTGAAATACCGGACACGTATTTCGGCTACCAAGTAGCCATCTTAGCGATGAGAGACAAAAGCAACTACAGAAAGCCTTAATGTTAGAGAATAAATAGACAAAGTGCGGGGAGGGGCAATTGAAAAGAATACCTCCCATTGGTTAAGCGGAACGGAAATATCGAATATTGGAAAAGTTAAACAGTGGGCCAATAAAATAAGAGGAGATATCTAGTCAATAGAGGGAAGGGAAGTATTAAAAAAAAAAAAACCCAAGGAAACGCAAGCTAAACTATAAAGAATAAAAAATTAAAAATAAAATAATGACAAACACATTGTTTATGATCTGCAATTACTGTATTTTCCCGAATACACCCCGCGGGTTATACACTATTTTACATCTGCGGAAAAGGGGGGTGCGGGATATCTAGGGGTACAGGGTTTCTAAAATATTTTTTACATGAATGAAGAACGATTCAGCATTCCCGAATTTTTTGCTTGTGAAGCAAATCAAAATGTGACAACAACTGTAATATTGAAAAAGTTATTTTTTAGATTAATTTATTTCATAATTATTACATAAGATTTAAAACATTAAGATAAGATTAAGGAGCAGCAGCATCATCATCATGAGAAGAGCTAAACCCATTAAATTTGGAATCCTGGTCTGAATTATAAAACAGCTCTTCATATGTTCCTCTCACAAGGGAATCCCACATAGCCTATCCGCTTTAACAATGGAGTCTTTGTATGGTTATGTATGCTCAAATTTTTTTGTTTTTGCAGTTTATTTTGAAAGAAACAAAATGTTGCACTCTTATTTTGCAAGCATTTATAGTAGCTTCAGATGAGTAACATATTTCAATATGGTGGAAATCTATGACATACATGTTCGAGGGATTACATTGTCAGGTCTTTAGTCTCATCCTCTGAAGATGACGAGCTATCCAAACCCCGATCCATTTGTGACTCTGTAGGTCTTCCAATTCCTGCTTTTATGAATCCATTAATGATGGTTTCCGGTATAATCTCCTTCCATACCACAGAAACCCATCTGCAAATGTTGCTCGGCATTGATGCCCTGCTGGCCTATAAATATGTATTCCAGTATGCATCCAAGCTTCCCGTTCGCTCCTTAATAAAACTTTGAACGGGTGGTTTACGCTTATATCTAGGGGTTGCAGGACACGGGTCAACTCTCCTGGAATAAGGGCAACATGCATCCCTATCCTGTTTAAGGATCTCTTCACCTCCAGCAATTTATGCGTTGCCATGACATCCATGACAAGGAGGGATTTCCGCTGAAAAAAGCCTCCAGGACGAGCCCGATAGCATTTCTCAATCTACTCATTCATGATGCCCTCGTTCATCCAGCCCTTATTGCTGCATTTGACTACGACATCCTTTTCAAAATCCTCTCTTGGCATCGTCGTCCTTTTTAAAATTACCATAGGCTTGACGTTCTTTCCAGTGGCTGAACACGCCAAAACTACTGTAAAGTGGGCACGCTTGTGCCCAGCAGTTGCTTTAGGTACGGTCTTCGTACCCGTCTCTGCAACCGTATGGGTTGGCGGAATGTCCAACGACATTGGAACCTCGTCCATGTTCCTGAGGTAGGCCTTCATTCTTCCCAAATTCCTTGAAATTTTCTACATTCTCCTCCCATCCATCCGGAAGATTCTGTACATAACTTAAGTCCATTTCTTTTCTTGAATTTGTGGACCCAATTTACTCCACTCACTGTAAAATTGCAAAGAAATATTGTATTAATGAAAAGATATTTAAAACTTAAAAAAAAAGGCAAGATATTTAAAAACGTGAAGAAAAAAAAGCCCCTCAGAAATCTCCATCTCATTAACAAACACTGCTGCTTGTGACTTGATACCGACCATTGATACTACATGACGATCATCTCTCTGCGCAAGTATCCATGCCTTCAACCTCGCTTCCAAGTGAGGCCACTTTCCCCGCCTTCCACTATCACTCTTTTCTAGGATTTCATTGACTGTAAGGAACTTTTGCTCTTTCGCCACTCTCTGACGGACCTTTCATCCAGTCCAAACTCGCGCTCTGCAGCTTGATTTCTGTGTTGTTGGTATAATCAACCACTTTCAACTTGAAAGAAGCTGTGTATGAATATTACGAAAATTTCTAAAGTAATAGAAAAAAGAAAAATGAATAAAAAATAACGATACAGTTATACAGTAAGGAAAATTACCTGGAGACTAGATCGAAAGCAAGAAGTTGAACTAGAAGTGTGACCATCAGCAGCAAAAAACAACTATCTTGATAGAATGTTATAGAAATTTTTCAAATTTTTTGTTCCTATTTCGCATTTTTTTTTTGGCTGATTTTGTAAAATTCCCTGACTTTTCCTGGTTACAAAAAATTCCCTGACTTTTCCCAGTTTTCCTGGTTGCTAGTCACTTTGTAGTCGCAACGGTAATTAGGGAAATACAGAATGTGGTACTTACAAATTCGGCTTAGGAGTCGAAAGTCTTTATGAAGATGTACAATAATTAAAATTGTACAGGAAAAATTCTTCGTTACTACTTTAAAAAGATACTGCAAATTTATTTATACTATCTTGCGTAAAAATAAAAAGAAAATTAAGAAATATCAGAATTAGGAAATGGTAATTATGGAAATACGGAATGTGGTACATACAAATTCGCTTAGGAGACGTAGACGAAGGTATTTGTTTAGATATATGCTAGTGGAAATTAAAATTGAGTTATGAGAGTCGAAATTGAAACCATACTGACTGCCAAGCGAAAGCAGCCCCTAATATATCCCAATGGCTGTCGATGCCGCACCAGCAGGGCGTCGACTATTCTGATTGGTCGACAGAGCAGTTGATCATTCATCACCACGGCGATAACACTGGAAGCCAAGTGGCCTCTCGGGACAAAATGCAACCTCACTGCTTTCGCTTTGCAATTAGTGTTTTCCCTGAGAAATGAAACATCGATGTTTACAACTATTCGATATCTGTATATATTTCCCGATATATCGAATGTTTGATGTTTCAGTGAAATCAAACGAACTTCGATCTGATGAATTTCAAATGAAACTAGCATATAATACTTTATATACTGGCATATTACAGTACATTATATAGTACAGGGTGACCCAAAAAAACAGGAACTTTTTAACAATCCAATAAAACAAATATAAGATAATAACTGAAGCAACACTCCAATATTTCTAAAGACAAATTGAAAAGGGAAGGAAAAATTACGCGACCCGGATTCAAACCGGGGACCATGCCTATCGCTGGCACTGCTCTAACCAACTGAGCTACCACGGATATG
>JAHWFO010063885.1:0-11174 GCA_023313115.1 Rhysida immarginata
TTGATTATTGTGTCCACAGTTTCTTGGCTGTTTTCTCTTACACTATGTCGATATTAGATTTTGCAAAAGAAGAATACAAATGTCAGATCACCATCGCCTGTTGTTGTACATTATGACAGTGACTTGATATATGTTTATGATGAAAAATAGGCGACATGGTAATTCAAATAATCAGTAAACTTAAGTGTATTATACATTTTACATTTTTTTTACATCCCAGGAAATAAATAAAGAAAAAAAAACATGCTGACCTTTCATGCATCATCCATGGTTAACATAAAAAAAAATATTTCGCATGTTTTATGGTAAACTTTTTCAAAATTCTTTGTTGCTGGGATAATAAAATTCTTTGTTCATGTTCCTACTCCAATGTGTATCATATAAAAAATATATAGATGTACATCATATACAAGGTACATCTAATACCATACTTAAAAATGGAAATTCTAGGCAAATTAATATTCACTAATTTATTAATAATGTTGTAATAATTTAATTGTAAATTTTCAAAACTTTTAGTAATCCTTTTTAATAAATTTTAACAAAATCTTTTTAAAACTTTGATTATATAACTTCTGTAGAATTATTTTATTCCTGCCTGAAATAAAATCTTATTAATTCCCCAAAATTAACCTTAACAGGTTTAAAAAAGTTATAATACTTTTGTAATTATATAACATGTTATGCTTACGTGCTTTTACTTGTATGTGTATTTATTTTAAATGTAACTAGGTACAGTATACATATTATATATGTAGGGAATTACTAAGAAAAGCTTTTAATATATATAATATACAATTAAAACACGATGATAAAAATAAATTTACGTTGTAACGTTGTGTATTCTAACATTCCTTTAATTGACAAAAATTAAAAAATAAAAAATTAATTTTATCGTCTGCTAAAGGCCTTAATGTGCACGCAAATATCCAGATGGCGCCCCAAATATAGAACTCAGTTGGAAACTCGGGGAGTTGAATATCCTGTTTCTTTCATCCATGGTTAAGAGTCGGTTAACTAACCGTGTTTCGGAAATAAAACATGGCGGCGAAGCGAAAGCGAAGCAGCGAGTGGTCTGATGAAGAAACCAAAGCGATTATTACATCTGGGGAGAAAATATTTCAGACCTGCGAAAGGCTAAGCGCAACCGCCACGTGTTCGAGCACATCTCGAACGTTTTACTACAAGACCACGGCATCCATCGTAGCACACATGAAGTGAAGAACAAAATTGAAAATCTAAGCAGGCAATACAGGTAGGCATTGTTGGGATTAATAGAACAATTACAATTTTAAAATCTCCGCTTTTAATTTCTAAACCAAAATCATTTTTAAATGTATTTTATATTTAAAATGTTGAGGTTTTAGGGGAAAATTGTTCGCTTGGTGACTATTTAGTACAGGAGGATAAATAATAATTCCGATTCATATTTTGGTATTATAACTTTGAAAAAACTTGGGGCGATATAAAAAAAAAAAATTATTATTACGAACAACTGCATCTATTTTATGTGTATACCTTTAAAATAGATTTTGGTGATTTTAAATAGCTATTGCAGTTCAGGATTTTTATTTTACGTATATAAATTAGAGATTTTGATTTTAAAATCAACAAATGCTGACAGATTTTGGGTTTAATTCTTGACTCAATATAATAATTATAATTTTGACTTAAAATCTTTTCTGAGAAGGATTTTCCACAACAGCTTGTATCTTGTTCCTTGTTTCTTGGGTCGAATTCAATCGAAACACTTCTTGTTTAATTTGGACAGGAAAGAAAAAAGTAAACAGACAAGTGGGTGCAGTCCACCTAAATGGCCATATTACATCCTCGTTCACGAGATTCTTGGCACTTTTCCCTCTGAAAATGATGATCTGGTACAGGAGAGTATGCAAGTATTGGTTCAGGTAAATATATATTACTTTTCTTGAAAGAATAATTGTATAAACTGTACAATGATTAAACGCTGTGAAACATTTTAATTTTAGGATAGTTGCTGCAATGTTGTAGAAGACGAATCCAGTCTGATGAATTTTGAAGTCCCAGAAACTCCGCTGAACTCTTCAAATCTGAGTAATAGCAGTAGTTCCGGAACAACAGGAGAAGGAGCAACATCCAAAAGGAGAAAAAGAGCGAGCCCTTCTCAAGATATTCTAACTGCTGGGAATAAAATGTTAGAACAGAGAAAAGAAACTCTGGAGGAAATTAAAAAGACAGATGAGATGGTTCTTCAGCTAATGCAAGAGCAAACGCAGTTGCAGAAAGAAAATGTAGAAGTTGGGAAAGAATTAGTTTCCCTGTTCAGAGAGTATGTCAAAAAACAGTAATTAAAGAAATACGTGTTAATTTTTTATTGATATTTGCTTATTCCTCTTTAAATAATAACAGCTTGAGAACATAAAATTAGTATTCATTAAATTAAGAGTCACCAGTTTTTTTATGTTATCTTGGCCTTATTCTTGGCGATATTATTTTTTTGATGTTAACCTTTTTTTTTTATATTGAATCTCAGGTAGTTTTTTTTCTCTTCGTTAGAATTCTGTTCTGTTGTTCTTGAGCTTGAGTTTATTGCTAATCGACTTTTCTTCGTTGATACATACAGGGTGTATCATAATTGGTGTCCCGTCTTTAGGTCCAAATAACGACTCAAGGGGAACAGACTGGGGGGAAATGAATATTGATTATTTGGTTTTAATGCCCCCTAATTCAGAAAAAAAAACATTTCGCGTCCCTGGGGGTGAAGGGGTAAATTTTGAAAATTTTAATTTTGTAGGGGTAGGGGTTAGACCCCTTGTGTTATTGAGGAAGTTGTAGAGCATCCTGTAAACTGTGGGTTTAGCAAAAAACCCGGTAAAAATCTCATCCCCTGCCTTTATCGAGTGGGTAAAGTGAAAGGTTTCTAATGAGTTTTTCTGTTTTTGTCTATATTAGCTAGCCATACCTAATGATGCTCTACAACTTTCTAAAAAACACATGGGGTCTAACCCCTACCCCTACAAAAATAAAATTTTCAAAATTTACCCCTTCACCCCCAGGGACGCGAAATGTTTTTATTCTGAATTAGGGGACATTAAAACCAAATAATCAATATTCATTTCCTCCCAATTTGTTCCCCTTGAGTCGTTATTTGGACTTAAAGACGGGACATCAATTATGAAACACCCTGTATATGCAAATAGTTTTTATTGATGTTGACACTGTTTATTTTATTGTTTATTTTATTTATTATTAATTTATTTACTTAATAATTTACTCAGTAATGTCAACAGCAATGAAAACTATTTGTGTTATATATGTATAAAAAAAACCTGGTGACTCTTCATATAATGTTTACCACTCTATAAACCAATAGTTAATTACTTAAGTTGTTATTTTAAGTGGAACACACAAATATCAATGAAAATACAAAGATTGAAACATACAGCTCTTTCATCACAACGACTTAACAAGAGAGAGCAAGTAAATAATAATAATAATTATTAACTGGAGAAGCGTCTCCAAGCAAAGGTAATGATTTTTCAATTGTCGCAAATGGCCATGATAGTCGAGGTTCCTGGTTCGAATCCGGGTCGCAGAATTTTTCCTTCCATTTTTCAATTGAAAAATCATTACCTTTGCGTGGAGACGCTTCTCCAGTTAATAATTATTATTATTTACTTGTGAGTTCATCAACTTTCTGATGGTTTGGAGTGGAGAAATTCTCGATCTGCGGGCCAGGTTCCCGTCTCCCATTTGGCTTTCAACCGTGACAACTTGGTTCCTGGTTCGAATCCGGGTCGCAGAATTTTTCCTTCCATTTTTCAATTGAAAAAAAAAAAGAGAGAGCAAAATGAAATAAAATTTCATAATAAAAGCTACAAATAACAATCTATAAAATAAAACTTTTTATTTTTCAGTTATTTTATATTTTGTTATTTTCAGCTTTTATTATGTAATTTTATTTCGTTTTGCTCCCTCCTGTTAAATTGTTGTGGTTAAAGAGCTATTGGTTTCAGTCTTTGTATAATTACAATCTACACTCCCTTTTGTACTAATTGAGTTTATTTTTTATTTTTATTTTTTTTTTATAAAAAGTCATTTTGTAAACTTGATTTAGTCTATTTTATCATCAAAAAATGTTTACCAAATGTAATTAACCTCTTAAAAGATTTTCGCATCAAACAGTGTTTTATTTTGAAATGTATTTTATTTAAAAATAAATTTTATTCTAGAGTTACAAAGTATTGTGTTAAAGCCTCACGTGTTGTTTCTCCTGATGTTGCCTGTTCTCCTACTACACTGATACGGCTTTCATTTTGTTCAATTTCGTTTAACCATTCTCGTTCGCAATCATCACCCAACACTTCACACATGTTATGTAAAATGCAGCTTGCTTGAATGATACGCGGTACGTTGTTAATGTCATATTCCAGACCCTTTGACAACCCTCGAAATCGTGCTTTCAGTCTGCCAGAAGCATTTTCAATCACTCGCCGTGCACGAGATAAATGAAAATTAAACTTTCTTTTGTTTTGATCCAGAGAAAGTCCATCAGGGTAAGGTTTCATCAAATTAGGCAATACAGGAAAAGCTGAATCTGCCAGTATTAGAGGTCCAATATTAACACCACAAATATCAACCGATGAAGAACATATTACATTTGATTGTAGCAATTTAGGTAAGCTAGAATTATTGAAAATTGATGCATCATTATTTTTCCACGGAGAACCAACATTAATGTATGTAAATCTGTATGCATGATCGCACACAGCTAGTAAAACAATACTATAAGATTGTTTATAACAATAGTAATCTACAGCAAATTCCTTTGGGGGTGAAATTTTAATATGACAGCCATCTAATGCACCATATGCTTGTGGGAACTGCCAATCATTCAAAAATCCATCAATAGCATTCTGAATTTATGAAGCACTAGTGGGAAATATAATGTATTCATGCATGAGATGTTCTACTACATGATGACAAAATTCTTGAAATGCATCACATAAAGTAGTTTTTCCAACACCAAACAAATGAGCAACAGTTCGCATTTCACCGGACGAAGACAGAGTATACAGACACATTGCTACACGTTTTCCAAGAGGCACACATTTTCGTTGAGGAGTATCACTTCTCCCAAAGTAAGTTCTCACTGTGTCACATATGCCTGAAAAAGTTTGCTTAGAAAAACTAGGAATAGAAAAATACATAAAAAACACCGTAAGACTACTTTTCACATTTACTGATCTTAATCAGTTTTAAGTAAACTTACCGAAAATTTGCTTTCCACACTTAGTTTGACATATTTGGCACTATTACATCCCACCAAGTCGCCGATTTTGGCAGAACTCAAAATCTATGATTTACTGCTTTCGAAGCCTGTAGCATTGCCAAAAGCTGTATTATAACGTCATCGCTTCCATCCATTTGCTTCAGCAATAATCTGCGTTTCCTTCTAATGATTTCTATTCGGTTTCTGCATAGGCTGATTTCGGCATTTAGCGATAACATATGTCGAACTTGAAGCATCATCAGAAGAAACAAGCAATTCGTAGCCATGTTTATTCTTTGCAAGTTTTCCCAAAATGCATTACGAATATTTGGTAACCGTGATTTCGCTTGGATGCAGTGCGGACGGAAAGTGCTTGATTAGCTAACCGCGGTTTAGTAACCGTGGTTAGTTAACCGTGATTAAGGTGCAGTGCGAACAGGGTATTACAGTGTTTAGTTCTAAGGTGTCATGGGGACATGATTTTGGCAAACTTTGCTAGGGCGGTATACAAAACCAATTCGCACTATCATTATTTTCTCCTTATATTCACTCATGGTACGTTGTTATGAGGTGTTTGATATATTACATACCATATCTTAGCATTGAAATTTCCAATAGTACCATATGGTATCATATGGCAACATTAGGGCACGTGCTATTAAACCAATGACCGCTATCATTGTTTACTGGTTATATTCATTCATGGCACTTTGTTACGATTGTTTGATATATTAAGTGCCATATCTTAGCATTGAAAGTTCCAATAGTACCATTTAAACACGCTCTACTAAACAATTTACACATTTAAAGCCAAAATTAATCACAAAGTGATTATTAAAATGAACTAACAATCCACTGTTTGGTTTCAAATAGAAGTTAAGAATGATTATCGTTACGTCAGGTAATCCTAGATCTCAAGTGGAGATTGAGAAAAAGTTAATAAACTGGAAAAGGCACATAAGGAAGTACGCGTGGACAACACAAAACTGATATAGAAACAAAGTTTCATACCGAGTGCATAAATATGACAACATACGTAAGTTGAAAGGAAAATAATCTGTGAAACAATATCTCAGATAAAACTGAATAAAGGAGAAATAGTAATTAATTTAAATAAGCAATTAGTAAGTAAATTTGCAAAGTTGAAGAATATAAATGTATGGTTGGACCATTATAAAATATAGCCAAAGCAACTCATGTCTAAGCAAAGTTTCAATAGTTTCTAAGTAAAAATTTAACTTAGAAAACAAAAAAATAAACAAAAAAAATGTAACTACTTCCTGCCATGAATAAATACACGCACCCACCAAAAGTCATGGCACGCCTGCCTAATAAAGTGTTGGGCCCCCTCTTGCCCGGATAACGGTGGCGAGCCGTCGTGGAAGAGAGTCTACCAGTCCCCGGAACACATTCAGAGACACTGCAAGCCATGCCGCCTCCACTGCACTCCATAACGATGCTGAATTTACCAGTTGTGTTGGTGACGACCTGACAAATCGTTCGATGACGTCCCACAAATGTTCAATGGGATTGCAATCTGGAGAGCGTGGAGGCCAAATCATTCCTCCAACCACTGTCGTGTCACAAGTGCCGTGTGTCGAGGAGCATTATCTTCCTGGAAGATGCCAACGCCCGCGGGGCAAAACAGTTCATGAAGGCCTGCAGGTGGTCTCCAAGCAGATGACCTAGGAAGTAGCCCGCGGCGTGGATGTCAGAAGCACCACCGAACCCATTGCTTGCCACCAGATAACAGCCCAGCCCAGCCACCTGCCTGAGTGATTCCCACCTGATAAGCGGGGACCATGGCTTCATGTGGCCTGCGCCAGACACGGACACGACCATCGGCCCGATACAGGTGAACCACGACCCGTCGGACCAGGCAAACCTTCGCCAGTCCTCAGCGGTCCAATGTCGATGTTGGTTGTCTCAGGCTAGAAGTGGTTGTTTGTCATCTTGGTTGCCGAAGATGTGCAGCTGTCAAGAGTGGCACCCGTCGTGGCCTCCTACTCCCAAAGCCTGCAGTTGCCAAATTGTCGTTACGGACAATTGTCGTGTTGGGGCTCCGGAGCTGGCGTATGGTAACAGCACCCATGTTGACGCCTGTGCATCGCCGAAAACGCCTCCAATTCGCAATGGACTATCGCCATTGGACATTTGTGGGACCATCTCGATCGCCATGTCCGCAAGCTGGACACTCCACCACGCACGGTGATGGAGTTACGGGATGCACTGATCGCCGAATAGTCTCAGATACCTGCAACCACCTTCCGAGGACTTACTGATTCTCTGCCATGTCGACTAGCTGTTTTGCTTGCCGCCAAAGTTGGATATTCCGGATACTAGCAGGTGGTCATATTTATGTGTCCCGACCCGGTATGTTCAATGGAATCACTAATCCCGCAAAACTGGCAACCAGCAGATACGATATGCCATGGATAATCAGGGTGCCAACATACGATGTCAGAAATCATACCCTGGCCGCATTGCTGGAAGAACCAAGATAGATGAAGGCTTCCCCAGTCTTGCGGGTAAATATGCCGTAGCCCAGATATGAACGTCACCAAATCTCTTTGAACTTGATTGTAAAAGTCAGGAGAACATAAAGTTGAACATCACTGGCAGCGCAGAAGGGAATAGCAACCTATTCACCTTTCGAAAGAAGCACATATGCAGAAATAGAAAATTAGCCCAAATAGGTGGGGGGGAGGAGGAAAACACGGATCAAAGCGGCCATTCTGGCCGCGAAGAGGTACCGCCGGATATCAGGTAAGCCCAAGCCCCCTCCATCAAAGGGAATAAATAGCAGTTCAGATCGAACAGGATGACGATACGCCAAATATCCCCATACACTATCCACAACTGCACTGCATACTCTTTTCAAAACTTGCTGAGATGGCGGAATATGCACTTCGACGTCAGCAGAGGCAAGATGTGCGTTTGACGAACCTCACCTTGACAAACATCGAGGTGGTGAAAGGAAAGTTTTTGCCAAGGCGAGAAATGCACTTATTAATCACCTGCTGCCAGTGACAAGAGTCCATATCGGGTAAGAAATAAAAGACGTACCCCAGCACTGTTACTTGGCCACACCATGTTATTGGGGAAGTCCTAAGATAGTCCACCGTCCACTTCCCAATAGCGATGCCTTTAGACTTGACGAAGTTGATGGAACTCCCCGCCAGAGTGCTAAAGAGATCGAAGGGTTTTTATAGATGCCCAGGAAATAAGCATCAGATGCGAACAGGACCACATCATCAGCATATGCCAGCATACAGATGTTAATTAACGCTGCTGGCAAGACATATCTCCGAACATCTGGATGGAGATTGAGATACTGTAGTAACGGCTCCAAGTAAAAGACGTACAGGAAGGGGTATATTGGACACCCCTGTCTGACACCCTTCAACAGTTCGAAAGGAGATGAAATGGAGCCATTAATTGCCGCACATGTTGTGGCCGGAGCATACAGTGCTGATATAATCATAGCAAAATTCCGAAGATGAAGCTGGTGAAACACTTGAAACAGATACTTGTGATTCACTTTGTCGAAGGCCTTTTTCCTGGTCAAGGCTTAAAACTGCAAAAGTCTGACGGCGCACACGCGCTTCCTCCATAACACATTTGATGGTGATGAGGTTGTCGGACATCCTGCGAGATGGAATAGAGCAGGACTGACCCGAGTCGAAGAACTCATCGGCGAAGACTTTAAGCCGCTGTTGAAGCACCTCAGTGAAGACCTTATAATCTGTGTTAAGTAAGGTAATAGGCCTCCACTGAGTCACGAGTTCTGGGTCCGGAATCTTGTGGAGTAAGATGATTTTCCCCACGGTGAATTCCGACTTGATGGAGGATAGGTTAAACACTTGCATCAAGAAATGCCCAAGAAATTTCCAAGTCGCATTGAAGAATGAATACGGGATGCCATCTAATCCTGGGCTAGACTGATGACGGCCATCCGATGACAGAATCTTCTTGACTTCATCTTTGGAGAAGAAACGGGTGATGGACAGGTCAGCATCCTCAGATAAAGGTCTCAATTCCTCAATCCAATGCTTTGTGGCATCGGACGGATAATCTGGGTGGCTGAAAAATGATGAAAAATGGAAGTAAAATGCAGACAAGACGTCGGAATCTGATTCCATTACCCCATCTTTCACCATCAGGCAATGAAATCGTTTCTTATTGGCGCGACGCCTCTCCTCGGCGAATGCAGTTGATGACATGTGCCTGATGTCAGTCGCCCAAGCCAGTTTGGCCCTGAGCGCTGCACCGGCAGTCCTGCGGATCATTAGAGCATTGATCTCGCTCTTCATCTGACGAATTTCATCAGCATACTTCTCCTTAGGGATTGAACAGCGGAGAAGTCGCAGGATCTCTTGTAACATGAGGAGATAGCGACGGTTGCGTCTAGAAGCATCCAGCCCAATCTTTCGATAAAAGCGTTTGATCTTAGCCTGTAACACTAACCACAGAGCTAACGGTGGAGGCAGGCTGTGGAGATATTTTTCCACAAATCAACGACCATTCTCTTGTATTCCTCGTTGTCGAGCAGAGAAACGTTCAAAAAACAGTTGTTTTGGGCGGAGCCTGTAGTGGAAACTGGGAATGGAGGATTCCATGACCACTTGATGGCACTGTGGTCGGAAAACGAACATGGAATAACCTCCATTGAACCAGGTGAGCCAGCAAACGCGACATCCACAAGAAACAAATCTAGCCTTGATGACATAGTGGGCCCTTGGTGGAAGGTGGGCCCATTCTGGTTATCGTGTGAAGAACATATCCATAGATCGAACAATGCATTTTGCTGGCACAACCTGTGACATGTCCAGATGAAAAGATCTTTTGCTCGTCCGGATGACAATCACTACAGGTAACTGTCAATACCGTTAAAAAATGTTCATTTTTCTGCTGCCGAGCATGCGGCGTACACATTAAGCAACCGGTATTTAACACCATATAGAGAAATGTCCAAAGAAGTTACCCTGCACTCGCAGTCAAAGACTTGCCCATTTGGCGACGATAAGTTGATAAAAATTGTCCAGATGGGTATTGTCAAAGACTGCGAAGGCCGGGAAGATTGATATATTGTTGAGACGCAGCAAGCTTCACTTCCTGGAGCAGAAAAATGTCCGGCCTGTACAGAGCAATAAAAGACGATAATACCGATTGCTTAAAGGAAGAACTAAGGGAACGAACGTTCAACGAAATGACCTTCACTGAAAATTATTATGCTGACGGAGGCTGACCTGTATCCGATGAATACCTAAGCCTCCCTGGTGTAGAAAGAGTCTTTGCTGTCTTCCGTCTAAGGGATCGAGCCCAACCCGAAGAGAAAGAAAGGCTGCGATGTTGGCTCGTACAGCTGCCTCTCTCGGAAGAAGAAGCAAGAATCCCGACACTTCTGCTATGATGCCGTCATGGCTTTTTCTTGCGAGGACTTTTAGGCGTCGCAAGATGGTCCCGCTGAACAGGCACTGATGGCTTCGAATATCCTGTTGATGATGATATCCTGACCCGCGAAGACGCAGAAGCGATCCGCAATGGCTGTGACATAGGTAATTGCGCTGGTGGAGGAAGGACTGCAAACACCGATCCGGACTACAACGGGCCATCGGCGACGTCTTCAGCAGAGATCACATCCTCTACCATCGAGATGTTGCTTGATGGATGAGGAAGAGGAACAACTTCTCGATCCACTGGAGGTGGAGGAGAACGAGGTGGCATTTCCCCTCTTGGCTTTCCATGAAGCGGCGATGATGGTGGAATCGCATGTTTCTTTCTAGGTGATGGAGAAGGTGTAGTTGCTCTGCTGGGCACCGATGGCTTAGCTGGTGATGTCATCATCGCTGGCTGCTGGGACGACATTCCTCTAGGTAGTGGCATTTGGGCTATTGGTAATACATACGTCCTCTCTGGGCAA
>JAHWFO010063886.1:0-32864 GCA_023313115.1 Rhysida immarginata
CAAGGTTTTCTTGCTCCTTAATCTTTTCTAAAATACAAATGCTAAAAGACATCTTTTCCTCGGGTATTTGTCAACGCATACAATAATACAATGTTTTATGCTACATTTCTGTTTTTTCTTTTGACACAAGTCACACTTACACGTATTTTTTTATTTATTTTTTCTGTTTTTCTTTGCTGATTTCTTACCATCAACAGGTTGCAGTTAGGGTGATGTGGGCTAAGACATAGTTCAAATACACGTTTTTCCTATTAATGTTAGGGGTTCGCACGGGTTAAGGAAACGAGCCCCACCCTCTTCTTTTAAGTTCCTCCAATTTTTATGATGATTATTTCAACAGTATATGTAAAGGTGTAAGCAGTGGGTTCCTATAAACAAATTTTGTACTTAACTGTTCTCAGCCACTCGGGTTGTGTGCATGTTGTCTGGTATGAACAGAATTGTAGATCCCCTAATAACTGCGTCTTGCAGTAATCCGTGTTAAAAATAGTCACCTCTTCCAGTTGGGGTATGAGAAATATGTTGCCGCATTAGTTTCAAGGGTTATTCGGTAAATTAAACTCTCCCTCTTGGTAAATTTTGGTGTCACCTTGTTTCAGTTGACTACTGATAACCCCATGGACTGCTAAATTAACAGCTTGACATCGCAAACTTTATAAGCACCCTTTCTCACTATGTATGTTTAATTTTCTTCTACTCTCTATGATTTCTATGTTCTGATTGTTCTGTTTGTTGTTTGTATTTTAAATAATTTTATCCCACTAACTCAATGTTTACTCTTTTAAGGGTGTACAGGGGATAGTGTATTATTGGGTATCATTCTATACATGCTTTTTAACTTCAATTTTGGTTAAAATATCACTATGATATTTTACTGTTAATTTCTCTTGTGTCCTAGCAGTCCCGTGGGTAGAACATCAGGTTATCATTCACGGGTTAAGTGATGGTTTGAGTTCGATTATATGTGACTATTGGGCCCACATTTTATTCAGGCAATCCCGGTTTTTAACCGCTTAGACACTTATTGTTAAGGTAAAAAAGCGTTTTTCTTTTCCTTTTACCGGAGTTTTTTACAATTTTTGACGTCTTTAAAAGTTGTTTTTGGCTTTTGATTCCAGACGGACCTATGGTAGATAGGATGAAATATGTTTGTGAATCTATGCACGACAAGGATGGTAGAACTCCTTTATGACAAAGCCTCATTTATCCAAAATGGTGTATAGTTATGACTAACTATGACCCAATGATAGCAATTCTTGCTATTTTGAATGCTTCAACACCAGATCAATGGCTCTAAAGGTTATGCAACACAGGCCTGATGTGAAAATGCCTACAAGCACTATTGGAAATGCTTAGCTACAAGCTCTCTAATTCGTCTACGTTCTGAGGTAGTCGTGTGTAGGGGGTGTGACAAAGTAAATATCTTGTTTTGGCAGCCTGGGTTGTCGTACGGCTGCAAATGTTCTCCAAAGTCAAACGTCTCAGTATTTTTACACAACAGATTAGTTAAGGTCTTTACATGCACTATGTCAATGTCACAGTTAAAAAACATGTTTTCGCTCACAATACCAAACACAGACGTATGGGCAGTAAGAAATACGACAGGTATTCATTTTTTGGTACATATCACAATGAAGTTCGATTTTAAAATACATAAACAAAAAAAGATGCCTTTAAATGGTAAGCAAAATACATGCTTCTACGGTCTGCCTCTTCAGTGCAAACTATTCTTATGGTATTCATCTCATGCCCTCCTTGCACAAACTCAGGTTTCATACTTTCAAATACGGGGTCATTCGTTCAGCCATAGCGAAGGTTTTGAAATGTAATACAGAAAAACATCCCGAATTTATATAACTTTTACATTCTAAAAGTCGTTACCAGCAATTCAAATTTGACGATGGTACCACATGTATTTGTTCGTTTAAGAGTTTCAACAGTGTAAAAGTGGCAAACTCTAACACTCAAACAAACTCCAAACAAACGAAAAACGCAGCAGACGCCTCTTTCATAGACAAAACAAAATACTTGCAATAATCACGTCTTCATCCAAATCGTTATTTATCAACAGGAAGGCTTGTACTCAACAGTCATAAATTATTTCTAAAGGTTAAGATACCATTATTTGACACACAGTGTAACATCTCACGTCGTTAATAAAAATTATATAATCATCAACTCGTCCGAGAACTTCTATTTTTCCGTTTCAAAATATGTACGTGAGTTTCAGTAATGTTTTGCTGCATATGTTTTTATTGCCATGTTACTTAAATGTTCATACATACGTACTTATTTAACAAGACATAAAAATATTTTTTCCGACTCTACATCAATTCAGCAAAAAGTTTTTTTTCCGAGGTGAACGTTTTGTTTTTGTTAACCTGGCGTCACTCGCGCGAGCGGTGTTTACACCGCACTTTTTGATTTTTTTGATGTAGCTCAACATACAGAGGAGCTAGCTTGTGATTACTTCCATGTATTTCAAGTACAACTTATTGGCAACAGATAACGCCGGTGTTGATATCATTCATTTTATCGAAAATGAACATTAAAGCTCTGTTTTCTACGCTTGGTCTCACTTTGCGGAGCAAACACCGCTGCGCGAGCATTCATGTAAGTAAATCTTTGACATAAACATGATTTCTTAAAAATCACTTTAAAATCACTTATTTTCTTCTAATTCGTATATGTGGTCATAAATTGCAATATCTTAAGTTATCAAATAAAATTGCACTGAGTTCTTTTTTTTCAAATAAAATCACTTTTAAAAAGTGCGGTGTAAACACCGCAGCGCGGGTAGTGCTGTTATAAAATTTGGCGCGAGTGACGCCGGGTTAAAGTCGTTTGTTGTGGGGGAACGTTTTTCACTCTGATGATTTTCTTAGGGAGTGAAATTTTACGTTTGTGAAATCTGTACATAAGACAGATTTCTCATAAGTGAATTCTCTTAATAGTTCAAATTTTTTAGAGTAGTTTCCTAGTTCTAAGGCGTTTCCAGCCCTATTTTGCTATGCATAGTCCGTTTTTACATTTTGAACAAATGCCTAATGGCCGTTTTCGCGTCTCTGATTTTATCTATGTGGCAAATTTTGCTCATGCATTTTTGTTGTGAAGGATAGAATTCGCTCCACCTGTTTCCAATCCCAACAACAACATTCGCTCTTTTTTTTTGTTTTGTTTTTTTTCCATGAACGTTTTTAAATCTATATGTATATTCTTTTAAGATACGTTTACAAACCTGGGAAGTTTGTCAAAGTTCTTTCAAGAAAAAATTAAATAAAAAATATAAAACGTTTTGAGTTTGCCACTTTTACACTGTTGAAACTCTTAAACGAACAAATACATGTGGTACCAAAGTCAGATTTGAATTGTTAGTAACGAGTGTTAGAATGTAAAGGTTATATAAATTCGGGTTGTTTTTCTGTATTACATTTCAAAACCTTCGCTATGGCTGAACGAATGACCCCGTATTTGAAAGTATGAAACCTGAGTTTGTGCAAGGAGGGCATGAGATGACTACCATAAGAATAGTTTGCACTGAGAGGCAGACCGTAGAAGCATGTATTTTGCTTACCATTTAAAGGCATCTTTTTTGTTTATGTATTTTAAAATCGAACTTCATTGTGATATGTACCAAAAGATGAATACCTGTCGTATTTCTTACTGCCCATACGTCTGTGTTTGGTATTGTGAGCGAAAACATGTTTTTTAACTGTGACATTGACATAGTGCATGTTAAGACCTTAACTAATCTGTTGTGTAAAAATACTGAGACGTTTGACTTTGGAGAACGTTTGCTGCCATATGACAACCCTAGCTGCCAAAACAAGATATTTACTTTGTCACACCCCCTACACAAGCGACTACCTCAGAACGTGGACGAATTAGAGAGCTTGTAGCTAAGCATTTCCAATAGTGCTTGTAGGCATTTTCACATCAGGCCTGTGTTGCATAAACTCCAGAGCCATTGATCTGGTGTTGAAGCATTCAAAATAGCAGGAATTGCTATCATTGGGTCATAGTTAGTCATAACTATACACCATTTTGGATAAATGAGGCTTTGTCATAAAGGAGTTCTACCATCCTTGTCGTGAATAGATTCACACTCGGGTGCGGAATTACAGCCGTACAATGCTATAACAGTAATGTTTGACAGTGTTTGGCAATTTAAGGAAATGCATGTAATGTTTTCAATCTTTAGATAACAAGCTATTTCACCAACCAGCTAACCATCGAAGCGAAAACTTTTAATTTTCAGAACATTTTTGAGTTAATGAATGAATGAAATTTTGACTGAAAATCAGTAAATGTACGCATGCAGAATCCCTGAAAAAAAACAAAACATTAATGTGAACATTTATCGTATCAGCTGCCACCTTCGTTGCCGTTGACTGCGGTGTATGTTGTACTCGAGCAATGTGGTTACCTCCTGTCCACTCAAATATGTCGTAATGAAAGACCTTAATGAGGCGAAATACTAGTGAAACTAATGGAGAAACGTATTTAACATAACCGGAGCGGTCATCACAAAAACGTTATAGCGTGCATTACCGCAAACATTTAACATAACAGACGACGACTTAGATGTCGAACAATTCGGTAAATGTACTACTTGAATTACGGGCATAAAACATGGTGCAGGCCACGAAGACGCTTTAGCGCAAACATTTATCATATCAATCGACGATTTAAGTGATGGTCACCGTGGTGAATGTTATACTCGAGCTAGGTGGTTACCAACTACCCACACAAATATGTCGAAATGAAAGACATTAATGCTGCGAAATACTAGCAAAAGGTAAACGTATTTCACATAACATACCTGGAAATCACAGAGAATTTTTTTTTAGCGTGGGGCAAGTGCGAACATTTAGCCCATCAGATGCCTGCTAAGATGACAGCCATCTCGGCTCGTGTAATACTTGAACAACGCGGTAACTAATGCGTACTCATTTCCTGAAAACAAACACTTTAACAAGGTGAAAGAAAATCAGTGAACCAAAGAAAAGGGGCAACTCGCCTGAACCTAGCAACTACTGACTTAATGACACACCTAACACGGTCCATGGGCCGGAATGACACACTTAATACGAACCTCAAACAAACTAACGTATTTCACGTACACGGTTTGAAAGACGCGGTGTCTTTTTAGCGCGAATTTTTATCGTAACATATGCGGTCTTACACGACCTCCATCGCGGCCTATGTAAAACTTGAACTTGCGTACTCGTTTTCTCGAAAAGAAACCCTTTAATAGGATGAAAAAGCCGTGAAACCAAAAAGTGGGAGGGCAAGTCATAGGAACCATAAACAAACATATTTCATCCTATCTACCGTAGGTCCGTCTGGAATCAAAAGCCGAAAACAACTTTTAAAGACGTCAAAAATTGTAAAAAACTTCGGTAAAAGGAAAAGAAAAACGCTTTTTTACCTTAACAGTAAGTGTCTAAGCGGTTAAAAACCGGGATTGCCTGAATAAAATGTGGGCCCAATAGTCACATATAATCGAACTCAAACCATCACTCAACCCGTGAATGATAACCTGATGTTCTACCCACAGGACTGATAAAACACACAATAAACTAACAGTAAAATATCATAGTGATATTTTAACCAAACTTGAAGTTAAAAAGCGTATATAGAATGATACCCAATAATACACTATCCCCTGTACGCCCTTAAAAGAGTAAACATTGAGTTAGTGGGATAAAATTATTTAAAATACAAACAACAAACGGAACAATCAGAACACAGAAATCATAGAGAGTAGAAGAAAATTAAACATACATAGTGAGAAACGGTGCTTATAAAGTTTGCGATGTCAGGCCGTTAATTTAGCAGTCCATGGGGTTATCAGTAGTCAACTGAAACAAGGTCAAGCCAAAATTTACCAAGAGGGAGAGTTTAATTTACCGAATAACCCTTGAAACTAATGAGGCAACATATTTCGCATACCCCAACTGGAAGACGCGACTAGTTTTTAACACGAATTACTGCAAGACGCAGTTATTAGGGGATCTACAATTCTGTTCATGCCAGACAACGTGCACACAACCCGAGTGGCTGAGAACAGTTAATTACAAAATTTGTTTATAGGATTCCACTGCTTACAACTTTACGTATACTGTTGAAATAATCAACAGCAAATAAAATATCCTAACTTTCAACCCAAAAATAAAAAGAATAGTTGAATTGAAGAATTACCAACTTTGTTCAATTAATTTCAAGAGCCCAAACTTTTTAACAATGTCAGTTAATCAGCTGGTTATGAAATGTATAGGTCCTGTTAGTACAAATGCATTCGCACTCGTCGGGAAAACAGTTACAGATATCAACAGTCATCAACGTTTTTGAACAATTACCAGCGCTGAGAATAAATGAAAGCATCATAAAAATCTGAGGAACTTAAAAGAAGTGGGTGTGGCTGGTTTCCCAAACCCGTGCGAACCATTAACATTAATAGTGTAACGTCCTGTTTTATTTGTAGTACGTGTGTGGTGTTCGTATAGTAAATGTTGTAATTGTTTGTTATTGTAAAAATGGGTCGTTGTAGGGAATGATTATTAATTGTTTTAGTACGTCGCTTTCGTGTGTGTGTGTTTGTCGATTGTTGGGAGAGGGATTGTTGTTGTCGCTGTTCGTGGAAAGAAAGCTTGTTTTTTTTTTAATGTTGTAAGAAGAAGATATTTTTTTTTAAATATGATTATAAAATTTTTTTAAGACCGAGGCGAGAGGAAGGAATGTGCTAAGCTCCAACGGAAAAATAGCTTAACATAACTTTCATACACCCCGGCGGTTGTCAAATTAGCTTAGAACAAAAGTGATAATTATGTTTTGAATTAATTACCACGCCGGAATACTGTCGTTCGTGACTCAGCGTCGAGAGCAGTTTCGAACATGATGCCCAACCATATTGGAAGGAATTTTGACCTATACTAGAAAGATGAACGTTAAGTATTAGGTGATAAGACATGTTAAGTATGGTTGAAATAATTTTTATATGCAATATAAATCTTTTCATGCCCGTATAACGAAGTCTACCCGATGCCTGCGTAAGATCCAGAGCGAATGGAACACGTTCGTAGGAGCAGTCCTCGCCGTTGCAGTAGGATAAAGTTCGTCATATCCTCCACCGATCAACGTGTACCCGAAGAGAGGATGAGATACAGTGTTTGAGTGTTATGGCTCCGGCTGAAAAGTGATCCGGTGAGATTGTTCTAAATTATCCCTTTCAAACGATGATAGTCATATCAAGGAACCATTCGAGAAGCAACAGTGAATAACTGTTTGTTAAGATGATCTAAAATGCTTCAGTAAAGCGCACGAATACTCCTGCCTTAATAAATTTAGGTGTAATAAGACTCTTGTATCAAGGACTGGTAAAGCATGTTAATGATGATAATAAGATGTATGATCAGATGCAGTAATGCTTATGTTTCACATGAGTAAATTGCTTAAGTCATTAGTTAAGTTGAGTAGGTCTATTTGGACTAACAAATGATAACACTCAGAAGGCCGCTCATCCATTCAGTGGCGCCAAGAGGGGTTTCAGTTCCTCCCCCCTTTCTGTACGCATAAAAGGCGGGACGTAGCGCGTTCTAGCGCAGAGTGATAGGAATATTTGTCCGGGCTATTGGATGGATGATGTCACATGACTTGTTATCGTTTGCCTTGCGCTCAGGTGTAATGATTTAACAATACAGTGTCTCGATTAAGTAATTATACACCTAGGGTGAGAATGTGGAAGGTTTAAGGATATTATGTCAATATTATTGATGCATGTGGTTTAGTGCATGAGAAGGACGTCCCCATATAACCTCTCCTTAGGTTAATAAAATAGGAGTTAAGAATTGCCTACGGCACTTATATTGCATTAATAAATAATGAATAAAAGGGTTATGTTATTTACAGGATTGGTGGTGGTTTCATTTCAATAAATATCGGTCCCGAACCCTTGCGTCCTCCTACCCCTGGGTAATAAAAGGTTATCACCCCCCCTTAGTATATGTTTAGCGGGATAGGGGGCGCTACAATATGAAAAAAGTGTATTTGAACTATGTCTCAGCCCACATCACCCTAACTGCAACCCGTTGATGGTAAGAAATCAGCAAAGAAAAACAGAAAAAATAAATAAAAAAATACGTGTAAGTGTGACTTGTGTCAAAACAGATAACAGAAATGTAGCATAAACCATTGTATAATTGTAAGCGTTAACAAATACCCCGAGGAAAAGATGTCTTTTAGCATTTGTATTTTACAAAAGATTAAGGAGCAAGAAAACCTTTAAAGAGAGAGAGAGAGAGAGAGATGAAGACAAGATTAAGTATTTCGAATTGAAACAACGAGAAATGCTGCATTTTTAAATGATCACAGTAAATCATTTCAGACATATATTAGTACCGAGAAACCTGTATAACCTTGCTAGTGTTGAAAACAGTAAAAAATTAGTAAATTTAAACACACAGTTTTAGCTTAAAAATCACATAAAAAAAAACAACAACTCACAAAGAGGTTTGTCGTTTAACAAAGGAACCCTTGAAAAACAATTTCCTTTTTTCAAACGAATGAATAACAAAACAGTAAATTGATGATGATAAAGAGAACGGAAAAATGGATTAAAACAAAAATTTTAGTCGAAAGAGTAACAAGACCCGAAACGAATGCCACTGTAACGAATGCCATTTTATCTGAGGCTAATGGGGCTATCATTACATACTATTAACCGGTCCTATTCAACAAAGCCGTGTGTTGCTAAAAACAACCTTCTGTGTTCACAACTGCACACTGGCATTGTTTGAGACGGTACGCCATGTGTTTTGCCCCACCAAGTGCGGGTAGAAATTAGGAGCAAGGCTGTGTAAGCGCCTGAGCAATCTGCTTATACGAAAGACCTATGAATTGACTAAATATTGCAATTATGACAGTTAACATTATCAATGTAGATGCTACATAAATTTATACGCTCTTAGCTTTATGAATTAACTGTTTAATATACGAGCGTAGATTTCAACCCCATCGAATCATCTATTACATTGAGTGGCAGTATTAAAAATTTGATGTTTGCGCCTCAAACTCTTCCCTTTGTCTTACAATTTCGCTGTCTTGTCTACAAACAAAAGAGCCCAAATTAACCAAACAATAGAAAAAAAAATAATGAAGCCAGTATTAATAAGAAACACTATTGACCTACAACCCTCAAAAATGTAAGCTTGTAATACCTTAAAAGTGAAATTTGCACTTAAACGTTTATTATGCAATGCATATTAACATGGAATATTTACCATTTGAATGAGCCTAAATACATGAAAAGTAAAGGCGGAATTTTGTTTTATTTTATTTTTATTTTTAGCACGTCAGTTAAAATTATAGGTAATAAAAAACACTCAGTAAGTAGTAACAAAATATGAAATCCTGTATACTCGTCATCATCATCATCATCAATATTATTTGTTATTATTTTTTATAATAAATCAATGCAAAACAGAAAAACAGAGATTTGGACATGTGGAGATAAATTTTCCGAGGTAACAAATGACCGCGAGACCTAAGCAATGAACAAGTCCCACCGCACATGTGAAACAATAATGCTATTGTATTAAAAATTAAAAATACTCCGTTTTTACATTAGTAAAATGCAGCAACCCTACGGATGAGACAAGGATTTTTTAGCTTAGATTGAACGTGAGCCTTAAATACACCTGTTGTCTCCTCTGTTCACGGCTCTGATACGCTAGGCTTCGTACGGCTGGCGGGGTAAGAATTACGTACACTTTTATAAATAGAACAGGTTTTAATTTAGTCGGGAAAAAAACATGAAACGAATGGGGGAAACACCACTACATCATAAGCAAAACGTATATCGCATACCTACCAGAAAAATGCAAGGAATTATAGCCAGGAATAGTTTGAACACGAACCGTAGTGTCATAAGGGGCTATACTCCACACGTGCACGTTAAGCCTACCCCCTGCCTAATTGTGTGATAACAAGGGCGTACGTTTTTTTAATTAGATGAAAAACTCTGATAGTAATGTGAAAACGTCGATACATCACTAACAAACAAACAAAACGTCTTTCAAATACCCTGAATTATCAGATACGTAGATTTTTAGTTTGAATTTGCCGACGCGTTGAAAGTAGCGACTGACTTCGCTATACACAGCAATTAGGCCTCTTGCGAATATCTCGACATCAACTGTGTGCAAACATGTAAGCAGGGGGAGAATTTAATTAGGGGAAAACAAAAACAAAACGATGAAAGAGCAGGCTAACCTATCAAAGTACAGAAAAACATATCACATATAGCTTTGGCTGAAGACACAGGGTTTTTACGCAAACACAAACACGTGAACAATGCAACGCCGAGTGAACGTGCTGAACAACATCGTCGTAGCGTCCGTGGCCTAGCCGTCACCCCCCATCCACGTAACAGGCGCCCACACAGCCGCAACAAACGGGCGCACTCACGCAGGCTCAACATCAATCACCTTGCACCACATCGTAAAAGACCAGTGAAACGAACATACATCCCCATGACAAACCTTTAAAAGTAAAAATCCGTGTAATTAGACTGAAAAAAACAAGCCAGCGAGGCCACGCCATTGAGAAAGCATGGGGGTGGCCGTGGCCTGGTTGTCTCCTCGGTTGGCTTGCCAATCGATGGAGTTCAGCAACTTCAGGCGCGGCCAGCTGCTGGCTGGGAGACGGCCTGGGCTTGAGGGCCACCGCTAGCGGGACAGCTATTTGGGGCGCGGCTGTTGGGGGACTTTGGTCTGACCCATTTGCCGATTGACCATAGCTGGTTTTCCAGCAGTTGGTGATAGCCTCTGGTTCGTTTATCCCCAGCAGCTCTTCCATCATGAAACCCCCCGTGCTTCGGAGGGCACGTTAAGCTGTCGGTCCCGACTGCTACTGTCATCTCGTAGCAGTCATTATTAATGGGATGGCGCAAAACTCCTTCGTAGGAGTAGGTGCCGCAGATTATCGCTTGCGATAATCTACCCTCTGTACCAGATAAGATAAGATAAGCATGCCCGAGAAGCAACGTGGACGTGGGTGCCTTCCCAGGAATCACGATGCTCGCATACGCGAACGTCATCAGTACGTGAATTGTAGAGTGTTGTAAAACGAAAGCATAGTCCACGTACAAGTAAAAGTTTAGTCCACGTACAAAAGTGATGAGAAATGTCTACCTATAAAGTGAAGAGAACCGTCTAAATGTAAGGTGATAAGAAATCGTCTATTATAAAGTGAAAAGAAAAAGTCTACACATTAAGTGAGGATGAAACATATACATGTAAAATAAAGAGAAACATCTTTATGTAAAGTAAAATGAAATCGTCTACATTTAAAATAAAGAGATAAAATGTACATGTAAAGCGAAGAGAGATCCTCTACATGTAAATTGAAATCGTCTACATGTAAACTAAAGAGAAAACGTCTACCTATAAAGTGAAGAGAAACGTCCACATATAAAGTGAAGAGAAATCGTCTACATGTAAATTTGAAAGAAGACATTCATGTAAAGTGAAATGAAATGTCTACATGTGAAGTGAAGAAAAAACCTGCAAAATTCAAAGTGAAATGAAAACGTCTACATGTAAACTGAAGAGAAAACGTCTACGGGTTAGATGAAGAAATGCGTATTTGTATAAAGAAAAATGAAATCGTCTACATTTAGAGTGACGAGAAAAAATCTACATGTAAAGTGAAATCTTCTGCATGTAAACTGAAGAGAAAATATGTTATAATATAGTAATAAGAAATCATCTTCATGATATGGGAAGAGAAATCTTCTACAGAGTGTTTTTGAATTGAGTACCGATTTTTTGGGAGTTGAGAGATGAGGTCCTTGGAAGTATTTTTTGTCAAATGAACTTGTGGTCCCTGCAGCTCCGTTTACCTACAATACTGCATTGAACAATCAGATGACACATGGACTCGGTGTGCGTTAGTAGGCCTAGATTACTTTATTTTTAACAAATAACACAAGCAATCTACTGTATGACTTTCACAGTAATAGTTCGAAATGACATTTTCTTCATAGCATTCTCACCTATGGTCATGAGGCTTGGGTAATGACCGAAAGAATACGATCGCGGGTAGAAGTGGCCGAAATGAGATTTCTGAGAAGTGTGACAAGTGTTACCCTAATAGATAGAGCGCACAGCAGCATAATAAGGGAATCTTTGGGTGTTGAGCCGCTACTTCTCTGCATTGACAGATCTCAGTTGCACTGGTATGGCCACGTGATACGGATGCAGCAAACTACTTATCCTGGGCAGTTGTTATTTTCCAAGCCGGTGGGTAAGAGACCAAGGGGTCGGCCTAGAACAAGGTTGCTAGACTACAAGGAGAATCTGTGTTCGAGTCGCTTGGATATTACCAGGGAGGACATGCGCCCAATGGCGGAGAATCGCGATAGCTGGAGATCCTCCACAAGGCTGTTTGAAAAGTAAGTAAGTAAGTAAGCACAATTCGCAACGCCCTATGAAGTATTGATGTATGCATGGAAACAATTGATTAGCACGGTCACTGGGGTCACCTGCTGCCGCGACAACATGAGCTGCCGATTTGTCTTCGGTATCTACGGGTTCGAAATACACCATTGATTTCATCCTTCCCAATTAAAAAAACTCATTTTTATGAGATCTAGCGATCTCGGTGGCCAAGCAAATGGTCCCTAGCAAAGTTTGTCTTAAGATTTTTCAACAAACAAGCACGTGCACCTTGAAATTTCTTGAAACAATTACTTTAAAAGCTATTACAGTAAATTGCTTGTGTTTATTGTTAAATATAAAAAAATCTAGCCCTACCAACGCACACTGCGTCCCGGTGTCACTTTATTGTTCAATGCGTTATGTTAAGTAAACGGATCTGTGGGGAACCCAACTTCATATGACAAAAATTACTTCTAAGGACCTCTTCTATCATTTCCCAAAAAATCTGTGATCAATTCAAAAACATCCTGTATATGTAAAGTGAAGAGAAAACGTCTACATGTAAATTAAAGAGAAATCCTTGAAAATGTTAAGTGAAGAGAAAACGTCTACATATGAAGTGAAAAGAAATCATCTAAATATAAAGTGAAGTGAAAACATATACATGTAAACTAACGAGAGAAAACGTCTACGTATAGAGTGACTAGAAATCATGTACATGTAAAGTGAAGAGAAACGCCTTTATGTAAAGTAAAATGAAACAATCTACATTTAAAGTGAAGAGGAACCATCTACATATAAAGTGAAGAGAAAAAACTCTACATTAAATGTGAAGAGAAAATGACTACATGTAGAGTGAAGAGAAATTTTCTACATATAAAGTGATGAGAAATCATCTAAATGTAAAGTGATGAGTAAACGTGTACACTTAAATTGAGGAGAAAACGTCTACATGTAAATTTGATGTGAAAAAATCTACCAGTAAAGTGAAATGAAATCGTCTACATTTAAAATGAAGAGATAAAATCTACATGTAAAGTGAAGAGAGTTTTTCTACATGTAAATGTGGAAAGAAAACGACTACATATAAAGTGAAGAGAAATTGTCTACATATAAAACTGAAGAGGAATCGTGTAAATGTAAAGTTAAGAGAAATAGTCTAAATGTTTTGTGAAGAGAAATCGTCTATATAGAGTGTTCAGAGAAGACTTTCATGTAAGGTGAAGAGAAAATTTTTACATGTAAAGTGAAGAGAAACGTTATCATTTAAAGTAAAATGAAATTGTCTACATTTAAAGTGAAGAGAAAAAAATCTACATATAAATTGATAAGAGATCCTCTACATGAAAAGTGAAATTGTCTACATGTAAACTGAAGAGAAAACGTCTTCATATAAAGTGATGAGAAAACGTCTACATATAAAGTGAACAGAAAACCTGTAAAATGTAAGGTGAAGAAAAATCGTCTAAATGTAAAGTGAAGAGAAATCGTCTATTTGTAAAGTGAAAAGAAAAAAATCTATAGATAAAGTGAGGAAAAAACTCTACATGTAAACTGATGTGAAAGCATCTACAAGTAAATTGAAAAGAAATCGTCTATATGTAATGTTCAGAAAAAATATTCAAATAAGCTAATGAGAAAACATATACATATAAACTATAGAGTAATCATCTAGGTGTAAAGTGAAGTGAAAACGTATACATACAAAGTAAAGGGAAATCTCTTAAAATGTATAGTGAAGAGAAACCATCTACATTTATAGTGAAATGAAAACGTATAAACGTAAACTGTAGAGAAATCATCTACATGTAAAACGAAGTGAAAACGTATACATGTAAAGTAAAGGGAAATTTTCTACAATAAAGAGAAGAAAAATAATGTAAAACATAAAGTCAAAAGACAACGTCTACATGTAATGTGAAGAGAAAACGACTACATGTAATATGAAGAAAAACTGTCTACATGTAAAGTAAATAGAAATAGATTATATGTAAAGTGAAATTGTCTGCATATACATTAAAGAGAAAACGTCTTCATATAAAATGAAGAGAAAACGTCTTCAGTTAAAGTGAAGACAAAACGACTACATATAAAGTGAATAGAAATTGTCTACATGTAGTGTGGAGAGAAAACGACTACACATAAAGTGAAGAGAAATTATCTACAAGTGAATTGCGGAGAAATCGATTATATGTAAAGTGACGAGAAAAACTATACATACAAAGTGAAGAGAAATGGTTTACATGTAATGTTAAGAGAAGACTTTCATGTAAAGTGAAGAGAAAATGTCTACATGTAAAGTGAAGAGAAACGTCTTCATGTAATGTAAAAGGAAATCTTTTACATGTAATGTTGAGAAGACATCTATGTAAAGTGAAGAGAAAAAGTCTACTTGTAATGTGAAGAGAAACGTCTTCATGTAAAGTAAAATGAAATCGTCTACATTTAAAGTGAAGAGTAAAAATCTACGTGTAAAGTAAAGAGAGATCATCTACATGTAAACTGAAATCGTCTACATGTAAATTGAAGATAAAAAAATCTACTTATATTTCATGTACAGTATAATCATCTATATTAGAGTTAAATCTTCTCATGATATCATTATGTTGCTATTAGATATTTTCAACACCAAGTTAAGGCTAATAATATAAATCTAATATAATATAATGTACTGAATGAATATATAATGGTTCGTAATAAATACGATGACAGTAGAAAATGATTCAGTGACACTTCTACCAATGATGTCATTATGGTACAGTGGGAAAATTTCAATGCCAGGCAATGTCTTCTAGTATATCGAACAAGTTGAAAAGACATGTCCTGAATGAATATTTCAGCGTAATATAATCTGTGCGGACATATCAAAATTTGAGCCTATGTTACTTCTTCTAATGATATCAATATGGTGGGGTTGAAAATGTTCAGGGCCAAGACTTGGCTTGTAATATGATAAACATAATTTAATGTCATATACTGAATGAGTATATAAGGGGACGTAGTAAGTTTGAAGATGGTAGAATTTGCTTCAGTGTTAATTCTTGTAATGATGCAATTATGATACTGTTGCAAATTTTATTAACAAGATATGGCTTGTAATATATAAAACAAGTTGAAAAGACATGTCCTGAACGAATATATAAGAATAATCAATAATTGCGACTATGGTGGAAATTGATTCAGTGTTACTTCTTCTAATGTTGCAATTATGGTACTGTTGGGAATTTTCAATGCTAAGATATGGCTTGTAATATATTAAACATAATGAAATGTCAAAATGCGAAGATGGAAGAAGGTGATTCAATGTTACTTCTACTAATGATGCGATTATGGTAATGTTGGAAACTTTTCATTGTCAAGTAATTACTTGTAATGTATCAAACATGTTGAAACCACAGAGGAATCAAAAACGACATGTCCAGAGCGTCTATATAAGAGGAATCCAAAACTGCAGAGATTGTAGAATTTTATTCCCTATTACTTCTTTTAATGAAAGATGGATGCTTATATGAAAATAACTATTAAAAGCAAAGGTGGTTGAATTTGATTCGGTGTTGCTTCTTTTAATGATATCATTATGGTGAGGTTGAAAATTTTCAATGCTAATATATGGCTAATGATATATCAAACAAGATATCTAAAGATCGCAGAATTTGTTTTTGTGTTAAATCTTCAAATGATACCATTATATTACTGTGTTGGAAATTTTCAATGCCAAGCAATGGCTTGTAGTATAAAACAAACAGTTGAAAAGACATGTCTTGAATGAATATATAACAGTAATCAATAAATATTAAGAAGGTAGAATCAGCGATACCTTTTCGAATTAAGGATGGACGAATATATAAAAAAATTTATTAAATGCGAAGACGGTAGAACTTGATTCAGTGTTACTTCTTCTAATGATGCACTTATATTACTGGTGGAAATTTTCTGAGCAAAGTTATGGCTTGTAATATATAAAACATGTTGAAAAAACACGTCCGTAACGAATATACAAGAGTAATCAATAAGTGCGAAGATGGTAAAATTTGATTCAGTGTCACGTCTTTTAAAAATGCCATTATTGTAGAGTGTAAAATTTTCAATGCCAAGCAATGGCTTATAATATATAAAACAAGTTGAAACAACATGTCCTCAGCGAATATATAAGAGTTATCAATAAGTGCGAGAATGGCAGATTTTGATTCAGTATTACTTCTTCTAATGATGCAAATATGTTACTGTTGGAAATTTTCAATGTCAAGAAATGGCTTGTATTATATAAAACCTAATGTAATGTCATATACTGACCGAGTATTAAAGTAGATTTAAAAAGTGCGAAGATGGTAGAATTTGGTTGTGTTGCTTCTAATAAAGATGCAACTATGGTACTGCAATTATTAAGCAAGTTGAAACGACATGTCCTGAAAGACAATATACGAGTAATATGATAAATGCTACATGAACATTGTAAAATTTGATTCAGTGCTACGTCTTTTAAAGATGCCAATATTGTAGAGTTTGCAATTTTCAAAGCCAAACAAGTGCTTGTAATATATAAAACATGTTGAAAAGTCGTATCATGAACGAATATATGAGAGTAATCAATAAGTGCCGAGATTGTAGAATTTGATTCCGTGTTACTTATTCTAAGAAATGATGGAAAAATATAAAAAAATATATGTATTAAATGCGATGATGGTAGAATTTGGTTCAGTGTTACTTCTTCTAATGATATCATAATAGTGGGGTTGAAAATTTTCAATGCCAAGATATGGCTTGTGATATATCAAACAACGGATCTAAAGATCGCAGAATTTGAATCATTGTTAAATCTTCCAATGATACAATGATGTTACTGTTTGAAATTTTCAATGCCAAGACATGGCTTGTAATATATTAAACCTAACGGAATACCATGTACTGAAGGAATATATAAGGGTGCTTAATAATTGCGAAGATGGTAGAAAAGAATTTAGTGTTACGTCTTCTAATTATATCATTATGGACTGTTGAAAATTTTCAATGCTAAGATAAGGTTTGTAATAAATTAAACTTAATGGATTATCTTGTACTAAACGAATATATAATAGTGCTTAATAAGTGCATATAGAAAGTTGAAAAGGATTTGGTGTTACTTCTTCTCTTCATGTAATTAGGTACTGTTGGAAATTTACAATGCAAACATATGGCTTGTAATGTATAAAACATGTTCAAACTTCATGCGCTGGACGAATATATAAAACTAATATAATAAGTGCGAACGTAGTAAAATTTGATCCAGTGTTACTTCTTTTAAAAATGTCAAGAGTATACATTGGGGTATTTTCAATGCCAAGATGTGGCTTGTAATGTATTAAACAAGTTGAATAGACATGTCCTGAATGAATATATAAAAATATCAATAAGTGCGAAGATGGTAGAATTTGATTCAGTGTTACTTCTTCTAAAGTAGTCAATAGGATACAGCAGAAAAACTTCAATGTGAAGATCTGGTCTGTATTATATCAAACAAGTTGAAAGTACATGTCCTGAACGAATATATAAGAGTTATATAATAAATGCGTAGATGGTAGAATATGAATCATTGCTACTTTTACTAAATATATCAGTTTGGGTAGAAATATACATTGCCAAGTATGGTTTGTAATATATCAAAAAATTTGTAGGAACATGTTCTGAATGAATGTATAAGAGTACTTGATACATGCGTAGTTAGTGTAATTTGATTCAGTGTTACTTCTTCTAATGATGCTATGATAGTACAGTGCGAAATTTCAAAACCAAGATATAGCTGGTCATATAACAAACAATTTGGTACGACATGTTCTGTGCGAATACTTAAGAAGTTTTAATTTCTCCAAAGATCGCAGAAATTGATCTAGTGTTAAATCTTTTAATGATGCAATTATGCTAGTTTTGGAAAATTTCAATGCCAAGATGTGGCTGGTAATAGGGTAGATTTACCAGTAATTGACAGTGTACCAGTAATTGACAATTCACGATTTAAAAGTTTCTAATAAAATAACAAGGCAAGAAAAGAGACTGGTGTTGCCAGTTCGTAATAAACAATGTATTAGGCTACTCAGAACAGTAAAAAAGTAGAAAATTTGCTCTCTATTATGGCCGTAAACATATGTTGATTGTACGAAGCCTTACCAAGTCGAAATTATCTTCTAATGAACCACTACCCGAGGGTTTGACTACTTGAATTAATTTCATGAATGTTATGCAATATTTGTTAATAAGTTTACATTAACCATGCATATTAATTTTACCATATTTTGTGTGAACAGTAGACAATACTTCTAGTAGTAACAGAATTTCAGATGACCATGGTGTTAACTGTTTTAATCCACCGTCAACTACTAAAACCCGGATATGTAGTGTCTCTAGTAATTGACATAACCTGTCAATTATTATTGATAATTTCTGTGTTAAATAAAAATACGAATAAAAATATTATAATGTGACATAGAATGAGGGTAATAAGAAAGGAAATATGACGGTTCTAAGTGTAACTTCTTAATTTCCATTAATTGACTTAGGTGTGTTTATTATAAGAACTTGACTGTCAATTTCAGATTATCCACTTTGACGTAAATCTTCTAAACCCTATTCTCTTTTTGGGCCTGAATCTTGTTACAGAGAGGATCAACAGATAACCCAGGTCAAGTTATCTTTCAAGAAGAAAACTACTACCGGTATTCTGTTAACTATAAGAAATAACATAGGGTGAATTGGATGAATTTTCTAAGTCGGAGAACAATCGTCAAATATCAAGTTTTTCTACGAACAAATCTATTGCCAAGATCTGATGACATTGCACAATTAGAAAACACCTTCATTATCTATGGTCCTTGTACTCTACGTGGGAGTGGACTGATTTTATTTACTATTTCAAAGGAAAAAAAAAATTAATGATCTAAATGAACAACTTCAGCTTTACAAAGCACAATTTTAGTTATTGTAAAATACTTTACACATTCTTAAAAATGTTTGATTTCATCAGCTACTTTCTAAAAGTTGTCAATTTGTTTTGTAATAAATATATCATGAAAATTTACAATTAAAATATTGTCACTTATTGGTGAAACTGCCTGTCAACATCTGGTGCATCAATTTTCATTGATTCCTGCATTAGTTAGGAAAAAATTTAATAATTTAATAGCTTTTAAGGATATAATAATTGCTTAGAGATTGTCATATTCTGCATTATAATTACAATTGAATGGTATAACTAGAAAAGTTTCAACATGCAATTTGATTTACGTGCACAATTTCGTTTCACGGTAATGTCTAAAACTATCAATTACTGGTACATCTACCATTTCCGGTATATTAAACGTAATGAAATATCATCTTCGGAACAAATATATAATGAGTGAATAATGACAATGGTTATTGGTTTCTAGTGCATGCCCTAATGATGCCATCAGATACCAAATGGTATCATTGAAATTCCATTGTCAAGATGTGGCATGTAATATATCAAATAACTCGTAACAAGGTGTCAAAAGTGAATATCACAAGTAATTAATAATAATGGTCATTGGTTTAGCAGCTTGTGCCCCAATGGTGCCATGTGGTACCATATAGTACCATTGGAACTTTCAATACGAAGACATGGCGTGTGATATAAAAAAAACTCATAACAACGTGCTATGAGTGAACATAACGAGTAAGTAATAAAAATGGTTATTGTTTTAGAAGCACGTGCCATAATGGTGCTATCAGATACCAAATGGTACCATTGGAATTTCATTGATAAAATATGGCATGTAATATATCAAACAACTCGTAGCAATTTGCCATTACTTAGAATAAGGAGGAAGTAATGATAATGGTTATTGATTTAGTAGCACGTGCCCTAAAGGTGCCTTGTGGTAGCATAAGGTACCATTGGAACTTTCAATCGTAAGATATGGCATGTAATATATCAAACGAGTCATAACATGCAATGAGTGAATATAACGAGTAAATAATGATAATAGTTATTTGTTTGTAGAACGTGCCCTAATGGTGCCATTAGATACCAAACGGTACCATTGGAACTTTCAATGATATGAAATGGCATGTAATAAATGAAACGAATCTTAACAATGCGCCATGAGTGTATATAACGAGTAAGTAATGATAATGGTTATTGGTTTAGTTGCACGTGCCCTAATGGTGCCATGTGGTAGCATAAGGTACCATTGGAACTTTCAATCGTAAGATATGGCATGTAATATATCAAACGAGTCATAACATGCAATGAGTGAATATAACGAGTAAGTAATGATAATAGTTATTGGTTTAGTTGCACGTGCCCTAATGCTGCCATGTGGTACCATATGGAACCATTGGAATTTCAATGCTAAAATATTTAATGTAACATATCAAACAGCTCGTAACAACGTGCCTTAAGTGGATAAAACGAGAGAGTAATGAGAATAGTTATTGGTTTAGTAGCACGTGCCCTAATTATGCAAAGTTGTACCATATTGTACCATTGGAACTTTCAATGCAAAGATATGGCATGTAATATATCAAAAAAATCTTAACAGCGCGCTATGAGTGAATAAAACGAGAAAGTAATGATACTGATTATTGGTTTAGTAGCACGTGCTTTAATGGTGCTACGTGGTACCAAATGGTACGACTAGAAATATCAATGCCAGGACATGGCATGTAATATATCAAACAACTTGAAACAACGTGCTATGAGTGAATATAAAGAGTAAGTAATGATAATCGTTTTTAGTTTAGTAGCAAATGCCCTAATAGTGACATGTGGTATCATATAGTACTATTGGGATATTCAATGCTAAGATATAGCATATAATATTTCAACCAACTCGTAACAACGTGCCATGAGAAAATATATCAACTTGCAATGAGAGAATATAACGAGTGCCCTAATAGTGCCCTAATAGTGCCATTAGATACCAAATAGTAACATTGGAACTTTCAATGATATGTTATAGTATGTTATATATCAAAGTGAATATAAGTGAATATAACGAGTAAATAATGCAAATGGTGATTGGTTTGTAGCGAATACCGTATTGGTACCATCAGATACTAAATAGTATCATTGGAATTTCATTGGTAAAATATGGCATATAATATATGAAACCCGTAACAAAGTGTCATGAGTGAATATAACAAGTAAGTAATGATAATAGTTATTGGATTAGTAGCACATCCCCTAATGCTGCTATGTGTTACCATATTGTACCATTGCTATTTTAATGCTAAGATATGGCATGTAATATATCAAACAAAACGTAACAAGGTGTCATATGTGTATATAACGAGTAAGTAATGATAATGGTTATTGGTTTTTTAGAACAAGCCCTAATGATGCTATGGGTACTATATTGTACCATTGCTAAGATATGTCATAGGATATATAAAACAACTTGTAACAACGTGTTATGAAGCAGTATAACGAGTAAATAATGATAATGGTTATTTAGTTAGTATAGTAGCGTGTGCCCTAACAGTGTTATCAGATACCAAATGGAATTATTGGAACTTTCAATTCTAAGATATGGCATATGATATATCAAACAACTTTTAACAACGTGCCATGAGTGAATATAACGAGTAAATAATGATAAGTACTATTGGTTTAGTAGCACGCACCCTAATAATGCCATGCAGTTCAAAATGGTACCATTGCAATTTCAGTGTTAAGATATAGTATGTTATATTTCAAACAACTCATAACAACGTGCTATGAGTAAATATAACTAGTAAATAATGATAAAGGCTATTGATTTAGTAGCACATGCCCTAATGGTGAAATGTTGTACCATATGGTACTATTAGAACTTTCAAGGCTAAGATATAGCATGTAATATACTAAACAATTCGTAACAACGTGTTATAAATGAATATAACAAGTAGGTAATGATAATGGTTACATTTTTAGCAGCACTTGCTATAATGGTGCTATCTGGTATCAAATTGTACTATTGAAACTTTCAATGCAATGATATGGCATGTAATATATCAAACAACTCGTAACAACATGCCATGAGTGAATATAACGACTAAGAATTGATAATGGCTCTTGGTTTTGTAGCACGTGCAATAATAAGGCCATGTGGTACCATTGGAAAATCAATCCTAAGATATGTCATGTAATTATCAAACAGGTCATAACATGTGATGAGTGAATATAACAAGTAAATAATGATAATAGTTATTTTTTGTAACACGTGCCGCAACGGTGCCATATGATACCAAATGGTTCCATTGGAATATCATTGCTAAGATTTGGCATGTTATGATTCAACCAACTCGAAACAACGTGTCATGAGTTGAATACAACAAGTAAATAATTATAATGGCTATTGGTTTACTGATACGTGGCCTAATACTGCTATGTGGTACTTGTAACGTGCTAGTAAAGGCGAACCGCATTTACCCGCACGCACAGCTAACGCCCCAAAAATGAAGCGTAAAAAAAGGTACTCAAAAGAAAACCTTCCCTTGACAGAAATGAAAACAGTTACCAGAACCTAAGATATCCGCGAAGATAAAGGAAAACGCTTACTTGAAAGAACAAAACGATCTTTCGAGTAAGATGGAAATAAAGAGAAATTCAGGAGAAAACTTCACTACGAAAATTTACCCTAATTAAATACTATAATGAAGAAAAAAAAGGAAAAAAAACACAAGATAGAAAAAGCGATATCCAAATAAATATTTTCCTTTATTGCTGAAAATGAACAAAGATAGTACTGAATTGAGTAAGGCAAAATGGTCCCAAAAATGAAGCACTATAGTCTAGTTTTCGAAAAGTCTAAGGCGGTGTAGCGACGACCAACAAGATATTGCGACATCCAAAGTCTGATGAAAGGCTAGAGTAGATCGTATCAGTAGAATGGAAAGAGGAGACCTTGGGGAAGCTCGGAAGAACTAGACGCTCAAAAGGTCAAGTAGAACCGCCCACACTGTAAGTAAATAATACAGGTCGAACCTCACTATAACGAACCCCACTATAACGAAATTTCACTCTAACGAATTATTTTTCTGGTCCCGCCTAGACCTAACTAATCTAATGTACAAAAAACTTCACTTTAACGAATTTCAGTTTAACGAAATTTCACTTTAACAAGCACATTTTCTAGCCCCCACACACTTTAGCAAAACCTCGATGTAACGAATTTTGAATCGATACTCGATTTTCAAACGTTCGTCTTGAGTTTTTCCCAACAAAATGTACCCCTCTACTACAGCCTTTGGACCCAGACATCATCCCTCTGTAAAAGCTCGATACAGAAAGCAACTACTGAAATAAATCCTTCTGAATCTGGAATCAGCGTCAGAGAAGAAAGTAGATGTAAAGTAAGTCATGGAAATGATTTCTGCTGCAAAGTGGGATGGGGCAGATCCAGAAATGAAATAAGTTTGTGATGATGATGAAATTGAATAGCTCTGGCCATCTATGGCAACTTCAACAGGGGTTTCAAATGAAATTCTGTTTGAGGACTTTGTAGATGCTGATATGAATGTAGAGGTAGGTGGCACATGATTTAACAGATGATGAAATTGTCGCAAGTGTGACTGTACAACAATGTAACCTAGTTGACAGCGAAGAAGGAGAAGGCGAGGAAGAAGACGAAAATGTGACCCCACAGTTTACCATGAATTATCTCGATAAAGTGTGAAAATTTCTTTACCGCTGTGATGATATTCCAGATAACTATTTTGTTTGTTTTTTGTTTATTTCTAAATTAGGTCAATCTAAGATCACAAATTTTTTCGATAAAGCTTAATTAAAACAATGTCTATGCTCAAAAAAATTAAAGTTGGGGCCAATGTACCTTTTGTGTGCATTGTTAGACAAAGTACAGTGTACAAAATTTCAAATATATTTTTCTGTACAGTAAATTAAACTTAACGTGGCTTTAATCAGTTTTTTTAGCATATTTGAGCTTCCCCTCATTTTAACGAAGTTTCAGTATAACGAAATTTTTTTATGGTCCCCTGAGATTCGTTATAGTGAGGTTCGACCTGTATTATCAACAGCAAGAAATCAAGGAAAATAAAACTGGAAATAAAAAAACCCCTCATTTTTGACTTCTTCTTCTAACTACACCAGAGGCAGTGAAAATAAATTGGAATTACAAAAAATATTTGGATTACAGTGATATAAAAAAGTAAACAACAAACCCTGGACCTCCTCCGCAAGGATCCTAAAGACGAAGTACAAAATATACCCTAAAATACGGACAGTGGAAACAATAACATAAAGTAAGGTGGAAAAATAGAAGAACTGGACGGACCAACAGGTTCATACGCATAACAAAAGGGAAGGATGAAGACAGACGGCAACGACAACATGGATGAGGTCCTGGAAAAGAAAACGAAATAATTAAAATGATAGATTACAACAGGGTATCATTTCCTATCATTAGGAAGAACCGAAATCAATAATACAATTAAAAAAAAACAATATAAAAAGGAAAAAAAGAAAAAAAAATTCATAAACTGTGACTAAGACTTTGAGAAATTGTGGAAAAAGTCCGGCTAAGTCCGACGAAGCAATCATAACATTGCAAAAAAAAATTTGCATGGTTTATCATATGCATAAAGTCAAACTAAGTGAAGGCAAACCATACGTAGGTGAACGTTCCATGACGAACGGAAGAATCGATCTTGCTACACCGGCGGGAAAATACAATTTCGAAGGTCCATGAGACACACCTTATCTTAGATGAACGCGATCATGGGCAGTTCGGTTAATGTAAAAGCAATTGACGATCCAAGGTAGAAGCGACGCTTGGTCGACCATGAACACTCAAAAGAATGGAAATTCGCCAGCAAACGATACTCATCCTCATGGCAATGAGTTACAATCTGCTAAGATCCGATACCAATAGCTAACATGAACTACACGGTCATGATTCGAAGTCAAGATTGGCGATGGCTGGAAGTATTAAGTACATTTGCCAAAAGATAGGCCATCTCCGAACTCAAGAGAGGGCAGATGAGCTGATGCTGCTTCTCTTGCAAGTCTAGCTGAATCTGTCCAAAGAGAATATTTTTTCTACCAAGAAAATTACAAAACCAAAGAAAAAATTTAAATAACACGCGCACGCGGCATGCCATCCAAGTTCTCAGAAACGAAGATAGCTAGTTGCTCTAGGAAAACGAGCAGACGATTACAAGGACGTTTGAACAATGAAAGACTAGAAGAACAGGGGAAATCCGCGAGTATCCAACAATAGCGTTAACGAGAAGTCTCCGTAAAAGAAATACAATTAACAAAAAATATTTTTTCTTAAGACAGTAAAAAAAATCTTTTCTAGCTTCCTAAATAAATCAAAAAGAACAGAATAGTTAAATTTCTTAACATCAAAGAACGCGTTTTATATTTATGACATGAGGTTAAGACATCCCCTATCAATTGCTAAAGAAGGAAAAATTCAAAATCAATCCTTATTTTTACCAAAAAATTAAAGGATATCTCTACACAGCAAAAAAAACAAAAGGCAAGCCGAGAAATCCACAAGACGAACGATTCTTTAGATCATTAATCGATGACGTGAACGAACAACGAACCAGACGAGTCCAACAAATGGCGTGATGAAATACGGACCAAAAGTAAACGTTAAACTAATTGTCTCGGCGAGAAATTAATAAATTCAAATACCCGTCAAGCGCTAAAAAAGGAATTCACTCTGGGATGAACTGCAGAGGACGTGAGATGTCGCCATTAGCGACGCAAAGCGCGAGGAATCGCGGTCTCAGTCAACGCATAAATAAACCCCACGAGAAGGAAAAACTTATTTAGCGCGAGGAAAAATAGAACAAATAATTCCACAAACGAGGTATCATTAACCGAGTGATTCCTTTAATTCATAAAAAAGGAGGGGGAACACAGTAACCTCCGTTAAAGTAATTAGTTAAGCGTCAGGTCCATAAAGCTCGCACCCAGGACGGCCTACGATCGCACAGTCAAGGTATGGACTGAACGCGATAGACACCAGGAATATCAGTAAGATGAGAAACTTGAAACAAACAATGTCGGAAGCGAACGCGTAAAGTAACTGCACCAGGGTGGGGGGAGAAAAATCTAACAAAAGAGATCTCAAAAAGTAGTTGAAAGGGAGGCCAAAAAAATTTTTTTTTTTTAAAAGACGGCTGTAAAATTTCAGCCAGAAAAGGAAACAGCACGTAACATACTATATGGTGCTATTAGCACTTGTAAAGCTATGATATGGCATATGATATATCAAACAACTTTTAACAACGTGCCATGACTGAATATAACGAGTAAATAATGATAATTACTATTGGTTTAGTAGCACGTACCCTAATAATGCAATGCAGTTCAAAATGGTACCATTGCAATTTCAATGCTAAGATATAGCATGTTATATTTCAAACAACTCGTAACAACGTGCCATGAGTAAATATAAGTAGTAAATAAAGATAAAGGCTATTGGTTTAGTAGCACGTGCCCTAATGGTGAAATGTGGCACCATATGGTACCATTGGAACTTTCAAGGCTAAGATAAAGCATGTAATATACTAAACAACTCGTAACAACGTGTTATAAATGAATATAACTAGTAAGTAATGATAATGGTTATATTTTTAGCAGCACGTGCTATAATGGCGCTATCTGGTACCATATTGTACTATTGAAACTTTCAATGCAGTGATATCGTATGTAATATATCAAACAACCCATAACAACATGCCATGAGTGAATATGACAAATAAGAATTGATAATGGCTCTTGGTTTTGTAGCTCGTGTAATAATAAGACCATTGGAAAATCAATCCTAAGATATGTCATGTAATTTATCAAACAGGTTATAACATGTGATGAGTGAATATAACGACTAAATAATGATAACAGTTATTGGTTTGTAGCATGTGCCCTAATAGTGTTTTGTTGTACAATATGGTACTATTGGAACTTTCAATGCAGAGATATGGCATGTAATATATCAAACAACTTATATCATGCCATAATTGAATATAATAAGTAAATAATGATAACAGTTATAGGTTTGTAGCATGTGATCTAATAGTTTCATCAGATACTAAACGGTACCATAATAACTTTCAATGCTATGACATAGCATGTAATATATGAAACAAATCTTAACGATGCACCATGAGTGTATATAACAAGTAGGTAATGATAAATATTATAGGTTTAGTAGCACGTGCCCTAATGATGCCAAGTTGTACAATAGAGTACCGTTGGAATTTCAAAGCTAAGAAATGGCATATAATATATCAAACAAGTCATAACATGCAATGAGTTATATAACGAGTAACAAGGATAATTGTTATTAGTTTGTTGCACGTGCCTTAATGGTGCCATATGATACTAAATGGTACCATTGGAATCTCTTTGCTAAGATATAATATGTTATATATGGAACAAATCTAAACGATGCACCAAGAATGTATATAACATGTTAGTAATGATAAAGGTTACGGGTTTAGTAGTACGTGCCCTAATGATGCCATTTTTTACCATTTGTGTACCATTTTGTACCTTTGGAACTTTCAATGCTAAGATATTGCATGTTATATGCCAAATATTTCGTAATGTGCCCTGACTGAAAATAATGAGTAAGTAATGACAATAGTTTTTGGTTCAGTAGCACATGCCCTAGTGATGCTATGTGGTACCATATGGAACAATTAGAAATTTCGATGCTAAGTTATGGCATGTAATATATCAAGTATCTCGAAACAACGTGCTATGAGTGAATATAACGAGTAAGTAGTGATAATTGTTATGGGTAAAGTAGTACGTGCCCAAATGAAGCCATGTGGTACCATATTGTATCGTTGGAACTTTCAATGCTAAGATATTGTATGTTATATGTCAAACAACACGTAACGTGCTATGAGTTAATATAACAAGTAAATAATGCGAGACAGTTATCGGTAGGTAGCACGTGCCCTAATGGTGCCATATGATACCAGTTGGTACCTTTGGAATTTTTTGCTAAGATATAGCATGTTATATTTCAAACAACTCATAACAATGTGCCATGAAATAATATAACAAGTAAATAATGATAATAGTTATTGGTGTAGTAGCTCGTGGCCTAATACTGCCATGTGGTACCATATGGTACTATTGGCACTTTCAATGCTAAGATATGGCATGTGATATATCAAACATTTCGTAAAGACGTGCCATGAGTGAATATAACGAGTAAATAATGATAATGGTTATTGGTTTGTAGCATGTGCGGTAATAGTGCCATCTTTTACCATATTGTACTATTGGCACTTTCAATGCTAAGATATGGCATGTAATATATCAAACAAGTCATAAGGTGTTGGGTGAATATAACGAGTAAATAATGATAATAATTATTATTTTGTAGCATGTGGCCTAATACTGCCATGTGGTACCAGACGGTACTATTAGCACTTTCAATGGTAAGATATGGCATGTGATATATCAAACATTTCATAAAGACGTGCCATGAGTGAATATAACGAGTAAATAATGATAACAGTTATAGGTTTGCAGCATGTGCCGTAATAGTGTTTTGTTGCACAACATGGTACTATTGGAACTTTCAATGCTGAGATATGGCATGTAATATATCAAACAACTTATAACATGCCATAATTGAATATAATAAGTAAGTAATGATAACAGTTATAGGTTTGTAGCATTTGATCTAATGGTTTCATCAGATACTAAAAGGTACCATAATAACTTTAAATGCTATGCTATAGCAAGTAATATATGAAACAAATCTTAACGATGCACCATGTGTGTATATAACGAGTAAATGATGATAATGGTTATGGGTTTAGTAGCACGTTCCCTAATGATTCCGTGCAGTACCATCTTGTACCATTGGAACTCTCAATGCTAAGAAAATGCATGTAATATGTAAAACAACTCGTAATATGCCAAGAGTAAATATAACGAGTAAATAATGAAAATGGTTATGAGTTTGTAGCAGGTGGCCAAATACTGCCCTGTGGTACCATATTGTACTATTGGCACTTTCCATGGCAAGATATGGCATGTGATATATCAAACATTTCATAAAGACGTGCCATGAGTGAATATAACGAGTAAATAATGATAACAGTTAATGGTTTGTAGCAAGTGCCCTAATGGTGTTTTATTGAACAATATAGTACTATTGGAACTTTCAATGCTAAGATATGGCATGTCATATGTCAAACAAGTCGTAACGTGCCATGAGTGATTATAACGAGTAAATAATGTGAAACAGTTATTGGTAGGTTTCACGTGTCCTAATGATGTCATATGGTACCATATGGTACAAGTGGAATTTTTAATGCTAAGATATGGCATGTACTATATAAAACAATTCATAACAACGTGCTATGAGTGAATGTAACGAGTAAGTATTGATAGTAGTTATTGGTTCAGTAGCACGTGCCCCGATAATGCCATTTGTTACCTTATGGTACCATATCAAACAAGTCAATGCTAAGAAATGGCATGTAATCTATTAAACAAGTCATAACATGCCATGAGTGAATATAACGAGTAAATAGTGAAAAAAGTTTTTGTTTGTAGCACGTGCCATAGTTGTGCCAACAGATACCAAACGGTACCATAATAACTTTCAATGCTATGTCATAGCATGTAATATATGAAACAAATCTTAACTGTGCACCATGAGTGTATATAACATGGAAGCAATGAAAATGGTTATTAGTTTAGTAGCACGTGCCCCAATAATGCCATGTGGTACGATATGGTACCATTCGAACATTCACTGCTAAGAAATGGCATGTAATATATCAAACAAGTCATAACATGCCACGAGTGAATATAACATGCCTTAGTTATTTGTTTGTAGCTCGTGCCCTAATGCTGCCATATGATACCAAATGGTACCATTTGCATTTCATTGCTAAGATATGGCATGTTATATTTCAGACAACTAAAAACAACGTGCCATGAGTGAATATAACGAGTAAATAATGATAATAGTTATTGGTTTGTAGCACGTGCCTTAATGGTGCCATCAAATACCAAACGGTTTCATAATAACTTTCAATGCTCTGATATAGCATGTAATATATGAAACAAATCTTAACAATGCACCATGAGTGTATATAACGAGTACATAATGATTTAGTAGCACGTGCCCTAATGATGCCATGTGGTACCATCTTGTACCATTAGAACTTTCAATGCTAAAATAAGGCATGTAATATGTCAAACAACTCGTAACGTGCCATGAGTGAATATAAGAAGTAAATAATATGAAACAGTTATTAGTTTGAGGCATGTGCCCTATTGATGCTATGTGGTACCATATGGTAAAATTGGCACTTTCAATGCTACTATATAGCATGTAATATATCAAATAATTCGTAATAACGTGCTATGAGTGAATATAATGAGTAAGTAATGATAATGGTTAATGGTTTAGTAGCACGTGCCCCAATAATGCCATGTGGTACCATAGGGTAGCATTGGAAATTTCATTGCTAAGATATGGCATGTTATATTTCAAACAACTGAAAACAACGTGCTATGAGTTAATATAACGAGTAAAAAATGATAATGGCTATTGGTTTAGATGCACGTGCCCTAATGATGCCAAGTTGTACAATAGAGTACCATTGGAATTTCAATGCTAAGATATTGCATGTAATATACAAAACAAGCCATAATGTGCCATGAGTGAATATAATAAGTAAATATTGATAATAGTTATTGGTTTGTAGCACGTGCCCTAATGCCATATGATGCCAAATAGTACCATTGGAATTTCTTTGCTAAGATATAGCTTGTTATATTTCAAACAACTCATAACAATGTGCCATGAAATAATATAACAAGTAAATAATGATAATAGTTATTGGTGTAGTAGCTCGTGGCCTAATACTGCCATGTGGTACCATATGGTACTATTGGCATTTTCAATGCTCAGATATAGCATGTGATATATCAAACATTTCACAAAGACGTGCCATGAGTGAATATAACAGATAAAGAATGATAACATTTATTGGTTTGAGGAATGTGCCCTAATAGTGTTTTATTGTACAATATGGTACTATTGGAACTTTCAATGGTAAGATATGGCATGTGATATATCAAACATTTTGTAAAACTTGCTATGAGTGAATATAACGAGTAAATAATGATAAGGATTATTTGTTTGTAGCATGTGTCGTAATGATGCTATCTGGTACCATATTGTACTATTGAAACTTTCACTGCAATGATATGGCATGTAATGTAACAAACAACTCGTAACAACGTGCAATAAGTGAACATAATGAATAGGTAATGATAATGGCTATTGATTTAGTAGCACATGCCCTAATGAGGCGATGTAGTACTACATGTTACCATTTAAAATTCAATGCTAAGATATGGCATGTAATATGTCAAACAAGTTATAACATGCTATGAGTAAATATAACAAGTAAATAATGATAACAGTTATTGGTTTGTAGCAAGTGCCCTATTGGTGCTATATGATACCAAATGATACCATTGGCATTTCATTGCTATGATGTGGCATGTTATATTTCAAACAACTGAAAACAACGTGCCATGAGTTAATATAACGAGTAGAAAATGATAATGGCTATTGCTTTAGAAGCTTGTGCCCTAATGAAGCCAAGTTGTGCAATAGAGTACCATTGGAATTTCAATGCTAAGACATGGCATGTAATATATCAAACAATTCGTAACAACCTTCTATGAGTGAATATAATGAGTAAGTAATGATACAGGTTATTAGTTTAGTAGCACGTGGCCCAAAAATGCCATGTGGTACCATATGTACCATTGGAACTTTCAATGCTAAGTTATGGCATGTGATATATCAAACATCTCATAACAACGAGAAAATAATGGTAATAGTTATTGGTTTGTAGCACGCGCCTTAATGGTGCCATCAGATACCAAAAGTACTATAATAACTTTCAATACCATGAGTGTATATAACGAGTAAAAAATTATAATGGCTATTTGTTTAGTAGCACGTGCCCTAATGATGCCAAGTTGTACAATAGAGTACCATTGGAATTTCAATGCTAAGTTATTGCATGTAATATACAAAACAAGCCATAATGTGCCATGAGTGAATATAATAAGTAAATATTGATAAAGTTATTGGTTTGTAGCAAGTGCCCTAATAGTGCCATATGATGCCAAATAGTACCATTGGAATTTCTTTGCTAAGATATAGGATGTTATATTTCAAACAACTCATAACAATGTGCCATGAAATAATATAACGAGTAAATAATGATAATTGTTATTGGTGTAGTAGCACGTGGCCATATACTGCCACAGGGTACCATATGGTCTTATTGGCATTTTCAATGCTGAGATATAGCATGTGATATATCAAACATTTCACAAAGACGTGCCATGCGTGAATATAACAGGTAAATAATGATAACAGTTATTGGTTTGTAGCATGTGCCCTAATAGTG
>JAHWFO010063886.1:37864-59929 GCA_023313115.1 Rhysida immarginata
TTTTTGTGTTCTCTTTTCCTTCCATTATGCCTGATACTGTTGAACCTGCTCCTGTTCTTGCTGGTTATACTTGTGCTATCCCATATTTTACAGGCGATGATGATAGTTTGAATCTCTCTGCCTTTTTAGCTTTGCTAAATAAGACTGCTTTGATTGCAAAATGGCCTGATGATCTTAAGTTAGCCATTCTTAAGTCCAAATTAAAAGGTACAGCTGCTAGAAGAGTTACTAAATTTGAGTTACATGATATTGAAAACTATTCTGAGTTTCAGAATAGGTTCTTGCAAATTTTTTGTAAAATTAAGATTGAAAAAGATGTTTTCAGAGATTTGTCTGATGTCATCCAAAAGAGACGTGAGTCTGTTGAAGATTTTACCAGTAGATTAATTTTAGCAGTAGACAAAGTTATTAAACAAAATTCATCTTTTAAAGCAGAAAGAAATGATCTTTTGAAATCTAGTTTATCAACAGCACGTTGTTGATACACAAAAGAGTTCTTCTAGCAGCAAAACCTAAGTCCTTTGAAGATGCTTTGCAATGTGCTCTTGAAAATGAAGATCATGAATGAAAGGAATCTTACAATCTTCAACTTCTTTAGTGGATCAGACTGCCTCAGTTGTACCAGCATTAACACAGCACTCATCTGGATTGGAAACTATGGTTTCCCAGTTATCTGAAGCAATCATTAAGTAATCAGCTAACTCAATTCCCTTGAAGCCTAAAATAACATGCTATAAATGTGGATTGCAAGGTCATAATGCCCCAAAATGTTTCTTAGGGAATAAAAAATCTAAGATGTCTCAGAATGACACACATGATATTACTGTTATATGATACTGATAAGCAATGATGATAATCTATACAAAATAAACATCTTGATAAATTTACAAAATATTTGTTTCCTAGTTGATACAGGATCGCAAGTTTCCTTTTTAAATCAATCTCTTACTGGTCATATACCAGGTTTTAATGTCATCAATAAGAACCTTTATGTTAAGGGAGTTGGTGGAGGTTGTACTAATGTTTCAAAAATAGGACATGGATCTGTCAGTATTCAAGGTGTGAATCTTGGAAAAAAGGAATTTCTCTTACTTGACCTTCAGGATAGGCCTTATGATGGCATTTTGGGAACTGATATCTTAGCTGGTTTCAGGATTATATGTCCAAATAAGAAATAATAACCTCAGAATAAGGCCCAGAGTGGATTATTCCATTTTCTAGAAAGGAACTTTGTTTAAATAAACATTCTGATATATTTTCTTATAAATATACTTTTGTCAAGTGTATAATTTTTTTTTGGGGGGGGGGGGAAATTTTAAGGTATGTGATGCTCAAAATGAGAATTTTTTTCACATCACATTTTTTTTTTCAATCTTTTTGATTCCTTGCCAATTTAACATTTTAGATTAAATTTTTTTTTTGGTTACCTGGAAAACCATTATTTATCATAAATTTATTAGTTTTATTTTTTTGGCTTTGAATCAATATTCCTTATTACCTGATAAAGCTTATACTGACAAACCATATAGTTCTTGGGCATATTTTCTGAGAGTTTTATTTTTGTATACAATTTTCATAGGCATTTCTCTTTCTAAGACAATTATTTTTTACATATATATGCAGTTTGTTGCATAGTCATATTTTTTTGAATCATTTATTTTAACAGGATCCTGCAGATAATAAATATTGAGAATTGTAATGATTCTAGCTTCTAACAAATGCTGTGAATATCTTCATGTATATTCCATTATTTGTAGTAAATATATTTTTTTTATGTTCATGTCTTATTCAACAATGTTGCCTAGGTTTATCAATTGTTGATTCAGCAGTTGATGCCATTCCATAATTTGCATGTTCAAGCTTCAGCGAATGCAATGCCATTGTTTTCATGTGCTAGCCATGAGCCATTGGATTGTTACTCCAAAAGCTTAAATTGAACAACACTGCAAATTTTCTTGACTGCTCTTCAGACCATCAGCCAGGATGCCAGCATGAAATTCCATCTTGTGTTTACCACCTCTTCAGTGTGCCTTCCATAGTTCTATCTGCAAAAATGTAATAGATTACATAGTCTTTTTCTTCTTTCATCACTATCAGGAAATGTAAGCAACTTCTCAATTTTCACCCTCACCTGTTAAGTCTGTTGAGATGAACATTCTTCATCATAAACTGTGATACAGATTGTTCGGGTTTTCCAGACAACCTCTTCTCCGGATTTCATTTACATCCAGTTCTAAACATGTAGCCACCACACTGTTGTAGTGCGTCATGCTGAGTGGGACTTAGTTAATTTTCTATTAGGACAATTTATCCTTTCTAAATTCATTAAATTTTTATTTATTTTTTCTCTTCTTTCTTCAGTATAGGCCAATATGTAATTAGAAAATATCTTTTTATCAATTTTTAAGGGGGGCTTAATTTGTTAACTTGTGTCCCATTAATCTTATTCACATCCTGTTTGTGGTTAATTGCTGAGTAGTCCCATTTAATAACACTCTTTTCATGTTTAGCTAAAATGCTATTATATTTTTTTCATGTCCTTATGATGTTCAATTTTATAAGTGAATGTTACTTTTCTTAGTTTTTGTAATTGGTTGAATCAATCCATGAGTTATTTTAATCTCATTGGTTACCCATTGTCACAATTCTGAATAACCTTTTGTTATTTCAGTTTGCTTATTTTTTGCATTGAACCTTTCAATGTCTGATTTTGTGTTGGCCACACAACTGGATTATAACTATGTTTTCCTATGCACATGTTTGTGTATTCTATAGTTTCTGCCTTTAAAACATTGAAATATCTTGACTTGATTCAAGCATTGGGGTAATATAAATTCTTGTTGTATGTTATCTGCAATATAAATGTAATATTCTTTATATTTCTTAGGAAACTTAATTTATATCTCCTTCAAAGGAAAAGGATATTTGGGATTAAATTCTATAAACTTTCTTGCTTATAAAATACAAATATTTTCTATCTTCTTGTGTCTGCCTCTAATTAAATTGTATACACACTCATTAAAACTTCATTCAGCCAATTTCTAAATAACTTAAGATTCTGGTAAATATAAAAAAAAGAAAAAAAACACAATGCAATGTAAGATTCAAATGATGTTTGAATCATAAATCCACTATATGGCACTTTAGTAATTTAATTTTCTTGGTACTAGCGGAGCATCTTAAGTAATTTCTTTTAATAAAATGTTTTTATAAACATATCATTTTTTAAGAGTTTTTAATAAAAAGCTAACTTTAATTTTTTTTATTTGATGTCTTTGATATCATTATTTCAACGTCCTTCAATGTTATGAGTAGTCTTATTTGATTTAGTAACTTTCTTTTAAATATATCATTGGGTGCTTGAACATTTTGACTATGTTCTTGAAATGTAAGTATTGATTTGCATATTCATAATTAGTTCACCAACCATTAATACATAATTGTGACAATATATCAAACAAGTCAAAACATACCATGGGTGAATATAATGAGCAAATAATGATAGTGTGCACGAAACTGTAAATCCACGTGTTTTGGATGACTTTTGGTCAAAATCATGAATGTTTGGCAAGAAGTGTGCACGAAATGTAAATCCACCCATTTGGGTGCATGTCGGTGAAAATCATGAATGTTTCGTAAAAAACAATAGTTATTGGTTTGTAGCACGTGCCTTAATGGTGCAATGTGGTACGGTAGGGTACCATTAAAATTTTAATGCTAGTATATGGCATGTAATATATCAAACAATTCATAACAACGTGCTATGATTGAATAAAACCAGCAAGTAATGATAATAGATATTGGGTAAGTAGCACGTGCCCTGATGGTGTCATATTATACCATAGAGTACCATTAGAACTCGCAATGCATAAATATGGCATGTAATATAACAAACAATTCGTAACAAACTCTCATAAGTGAATGAAACGAGTAAGTAATGACAATAGTTAATGAATTAGTAGTACATGCCCTAATGATGCCACTTGTACATTAATATGGTACCATTGGAATTTCAATGGTAAGATATAGCAGGTAATATAAAAAACAACTCGTAACATGCCAGGACTGAATATAACGAGTAAATATTGATAAAAGTTATAGATTTGTAGCATGTGACCTAATGGTTTCATCAGACACCAAACAGTACCATAATAACTTTAAATGCTATGATATAGCATGTAATATATGAAACAAATCTTAATGATGCACCTTGTGTGTATATAACGAGTAAGTGATGATAATGCTTATGGGTTTAGTAGCACGTGCTCTAATGATGCCATGTGGTACTATCTTGTACCATTGGAACTTTCAATGCTAAGATAATGCATGTTATATGTCAAACAACTCGTAACGTGCCAGGAGTTAATATAACGAGTAAATAATGTGAGACAGTTATTGGTAGGTTTCACGTTTCCTAATGATGCATATGGTACAAGTGGAACTTTTAATGCTAAGATATGGCATGTAATATATCAAGCAATTCGTAACAACGTGCTATGAGTGAATATAACGAGTAAGTAATGATAATGGTTATTGGTTCAGTAGCACAGGCCCCGTTAATGCCATGTGGTACCAAATGGTACCATATCAAACAAGTCATTGCTAAGAAATAGCATGTAATCTATCAAACAAGTCATAACATGCCATGAGGGAATATAACGAGTAAATAATGATAATAGTTAATATTTTGTAGCACGTGCCCTAATGGTCCCATATGGTACCATTGGCATTTCATTGCTAAGATATGGCATGTTATATGTCAAACAACTGAAAACATCGTGCCATGAGTTAATATAACGAGTAAAAAATGATAATGGCTATTGGTTCAGTAGCACTTGCCCTAATGATGCCAGGTTGTACAATTGAGTACCATTGGAATTTCAATGCTAAGATATGGCATGTTATATATATAAAACAATTCGTAACAACATACTATGTGTGAATGTAACGAGTAAGTAATGTTAAAAATTATTAGCTTTAGCACGTGCCCGAAAGGTGCCAGCAGATACCAAACGGTACCAAAATAACTTTCAATGCTTATGATATAGCATGTTATATATGAAACAAATCTTAACGATGCACCATGAGTGTATATAACGAGTAAGTAATGATAATCGTTATGGGTTTAGTAGCACGTGACCTAATGATGCCATGTGGTACCATATTGTAACATTGGAACTTTCAATGCTAAGAAATGGGATGTAATATATCAAACAAGTCATAACATGCCATGAGTGAATATATCGAGTAAATAATGATAATACTTATTGGTTTGTAGCACATGCAATAATGGTGCCATTTGATACCAAATGGTTCCATTGGAATTTCATTGCTAAGATATGGCATGATATATTTCAAACCACTGAAAACAGCATGCTATGAGTGAATATAATGAGTAGGTAATGATAAGGGTTATTGGTTTAGCAGCACGTGCCCCAATAATGCCAGGTGGTACCATTTAGTACCATTAGAACTTTCAATGCTTAGAAATGGCATGTGATATATCAAACAACTCGTAACAACGTGCAATAAGTGAACATAATAAATAGGTAATGATAATGGCTATTGGTTTAGTAACACATGCCTTAATAAGGCGATGTGGTACCATATGGTACCATTTAAAATTCAATGCTAAGATATGGTATGTAATATATCAAACAAGTTATAACATGCTATGAATGAATATAACAAGTAAATAATGATAACAGTGATTGGTTTGTAGCAAGTGCCCTGTTGGTGCTATATGATACCAAATGGTACCTTTGGTATTTCATTGCTAAGATATGGCATGTTATATTTCAAACAACTGAAAACAACGTGCCATTAGTGAATATAACAAGTAAAAATGATAATGGCTATTGGTACAGTAGCGCATGCCCTGATGATGCCATGTGGTACCATATCGTACTATTGGCACTTTCAATGCAAAGACATGGCATGTAATAAATCAAACAATTCGTAACAACCTGCTATGAGTGAATATAAGGAGGAAGTAATGATAAAGGTTATTAGTTTAGTAGCACGTGCCCCAATAATGCCATGTGGTACCACATTTACCATTGGAACTTTCAATGCTATGATATAGCATGTAGTATATGAAACAAATCTAAACGTTGCACCATGAGTGTATATAACGAGTATAAAATTATAATGGCTATATGTTTAGTAGCACGTGCTCTAATGATGCCAAGTTGTACAATAGGGTACCATTGGAATTTCAATGCTAAGATATGGCATGTAATATACAAAACAAGTCATAACGTGCCATGAGTGAATATAATAAGTAAATATTGATAATAGTTATTGGTTTCTATCACGTGCCCTAATGGTGCCATATGATACCAAATGGTACCATTGGAATTTCTTTGCTAAGATATAGCATATTATATTTCAAACAACTCATAACAATGTGCCATGAGTTAATATAACCAGTAAATAATGATAATGGTTGTTAGTGTAGTAGCACGTGGCCTAATACTGCCATGGGGTACCATATGGTACTGTTAGCACTTTCAATGCTAAGATATAGCTTGTGATATATCAAACATTTCGTAAAAACGTGCCATCAGTGAATATGACGAGTAAATAATGATAATGGTTATTGGTTTTTAGCATGTGCAGTAATAGTGCCATCTGGTACTACATTCTACTATTGGCACTTTCAATGCTAGGATATGGCATGTAATATATCAAACAAGTCATAATGTGCCATGGGTGAATATAACGAGTTAATAATGATAATAATTATTATTTTGTAGCATGTGGCCTAATACTGATATGTGGTACCATATGGTACTATTGGCACTTTCAATGGTAAGATATGGCATGTAATATATCAAACGAGTTATAACATGCTATGAGTGAATATAACAAGTAAATAATGATAACAGTTATTGGTTTGTAGCACGTGCCCTAATGGTGTTATATGGTAGACTAGGGTATTATTGGAACTTTCAATGCTAAGATATGGCATGTAATATGTCAAACAAGTCATAATGTGCTATGAGTGAATATAATGAGTAAATATTTATAACAGTTATTGGTTTGTAGCACTTCCTTTAATAGTGCCATGTGTAACCATGTGGTACCATTGGAATTTCATTGCTAAGATATGGCATGTTATATTTCATATAACTCATAACAACGTGCCATTAGAGAATATACCGAGTAAAAAATGATAATGGCTGTTGGTACAGTAGCGCATGCTTTAATGATGCCATGTGTTACCATATCGTACTGATATATAATGATAATGTAGTATGTAGTGATAAAAGTTAAATGTTTTTAGCATGTGTTGTAATGGTGCCATCTGGTACCATAAAGTACTATTGAAACTTTCAATGCAATGATATGGCATGTAATATATCAAACAACTCGTAATAACGCGCGATAACTAAACATAACGAGTAAGTAATGATAATAGCTACTGGTTTAACAGAACGTGGCATAATGGTGCCATGCAGTACCATACGGTACCAGTGGAACTTTCAATGATAAGATATGGCATGTAATATGTCAAACAACTCGTAACGAGCCATTGGTGGATATACAGAGTAAAAAATGATAATTTCTCTTGGTTTAGTAGCCTGTGCCCTAAAGATGCTATGTGGTACCATTGAGTTCGATTGAAATTTCAATGCTCGTTTATAGCCTGTAATACATCGAACAACTCGTAACAACGTCCCATGATTGAATATAACGAGTAAATAATGATAATAGTTATTGGTTTGTAGCACGTGCCCTAATAGTGCCATCAGATACCAAACGGTTTCATAATAACTTTTAATGCTCTGATATAGCATGTAATATATGAAACAAATCTTAACGATGCACCATGAGTAAATATAAAGAGTATATAATGATAATGGTTATAGGTCTAGTAGCACGTGCCCTAATGATGCCATGTGGTACCATCTTGTACCATTAGAACTTTAAATGCTAAAATAATGCAGGTAATATGTCAAACAACTCGTAACGTGCTATGAGTGAATATAACAAGTAAATAATGTGAAACAGTTATTAGTTTGTAGCATGTGCCCTAATGATGCTAAGTGGTACCATATGGTAAAATTGGAACTTTCAATGCTACTATATGGCATGTAATATATCAAACAATTCGTAATAACGTGCTATGAGTGAATATAACGTGTAAATAATGATAATAGTTATTGGTTTGTAGCAAGTGCCCTATTGGTACCATATGATACCAAATGGTACCATTGGCATTTCATTGCTAAGATGTGGCATGTTATATTTCAAACAACTGAAAACAACGTGCCATGAGTTAATATAACGAGTAAAAAATTATAATGGCTATTGGTTTAGATGCACGTGCCCTAAAGAAGCCAAGTTGTACAATAGAGTACCATTGGAATTTCAATGCTAAGACATGGCATGTAATATATCAAACAATTCGTAACAACCTGCTATGAGTGTTTATAACGAGTAAGTAATGATAATGGTTATTAGTTTAGTAGCATGTGCCCCAATATTGCCATGTGGTACCATATGTACCATTGGAACTTTCAATGCTAAGATATGGCATGTGATATAATAAACATCTCATAAGTACGTGCTATGACTGAATATAACGAGTAAATAATAATAATAATAGGGTTTGGCTTGTAGCACACGCCCCAATAGTGCTATCAGATACAAAACAGTACCATAATAACTTTCAATGCTATGATATAGCATGTAATATATGAAACAAATCTTAACGATGAACAATGAGTGTATATAACGAGTAAAAAATTATAATGGCTATTGGTTTAGTAGCACGTGCCCTAATGATGCCAAGTAGTACAATAGAGTACCATTGGAATTTTAATGCTAAGATATGGCATGTAATATACAAAACAATTCATAACATGCCACGAGTGAATATAATAAGTAAATAATGATAATAGTTATTGGTGTAGTAGCACGTGCGGTAATAGTGCCATCTGGTACCATATTGTACTATTGGCACTTTCAATGCTAAGATATGGCATGTAATATATCAAAGAAGTCATAATGTGCCATGGCTGAATATAACGAGTAAATAATGATAATAATTATTAGTTTGTAGCATGTGGCCTAATACTGCTATGTGGTTTCATATGGTACTATTGGCACTTTCAATGGTAAGATATGGCATGTGATAGATCAAACATTTTGTAAAGACGTGCTATGAGTGAATATAACGAGTAAATAATGATAAAGATTATTTGTTTGTAGCATGTGTTGTAATGATGCTATCTGGTAGCATATTGTACTATTGAAACTTTCAGTGCAATGATATGGCATGTAATATATCAAACAACTCGTAACAACGTGCAATAAGTGAACATAAAAAATAGGTAAAGATAATGGCTATTGGTTTAGTAGCACATACCATAATAAGTCGATGTGGTACCATATGGTACCATTTAAAATTCAATGCTAAGATATGGCATGTAATATATCAAACAAGTTATAACATGCTAGTAGTGAATATAACAAATAAATAATGATAACAGTTATTAGTTTGAAGCAAGTGCCCTATTGGTGCTATATGATACCAAATGGTACCTTTGGTATTTCATTGCTAAGATATGGCATGTTATATTTCAAACAACTGAAAACAACATGCCATTAGTGAATATAACGAGTAAAAATGATAATGGCTATTGGTACAGCAGCACGTGCCCCAATAATGCCATGTGGTACCATATTTACCATTGGAACTTTTAATACTAAGTTATGGCATGTGATATATCAAACATCTCATAACAACGAGTAAATAATGATAATAGTTATTGGCTCTTAGCACGCGCCCTAATGGTGTCATCAGATACCATAAGTACCATAATAACTTTCAATGCTATGATATAGCATGTAGTATATGAAACAAATCTTAACGATGCACCATTAGAGTTTCAATGCTAGGATATGGCATGTAATATACCAAACAAGTCAGGACATGCCATGAGTGAATATAACGAGTAAATAATGATAATAGTTATTGGTTTGTAGCACGTGCTCTAATGATGCCATGTGGTACCATCTTGTACCATTAGAACTTTCAATGCTAAAATAATGCATGTAATATGTCAAACAACTCGTAACGTGCTATGAGTTAATATAACAAGTAAATAATGTGAAACAGTTATTAGTTTGTAGCATGTGCCCTAATGATGCTAAGTGGTACCATATGGTAAAATTCGAATTTTCAATGCTACTATATGGCATGTAATATATCAAACAATTCGTAATAACGTGCTATGAGTGCATATAACGAGTAAGTATTGATAATGGTTAATGGTTTAGTAGCACTTGCCCCAATAATGCTATGTGGTACCATATGGTAGCATTGGAACTTTCAACGCTAAGAAATGGCATGTAATATATCAAACAATTCGTAATAACATGCCATGAGTGAATATAACGAGTAAATAATGATAATAGTTATTGGTTTGTAGCAAGTGCCCTGTTGGAACCATATAATACCAAATGGTACCATTGGCATTTCAGTGAATATAACGAGTAAATAATAAACATAGATTTTGGCTTGTAGCACATGCCCCAATGGTGCTATCTGAAACCAAACAGTACCATAATAACTTTCAATGCCATGATATAGCACGTAATATACAAAACAATTCATAACATGCCACGAGTGAATTTAATAAGTAAATACTGATAATAGTTATTTGTTTCTATCACGAGCCCTATTGGTGCCATATGATACCAAATGGTACCATTGGAATTTGTTTGCTAAGATATGGCATGATATAATTCAAACAACTCATAACAATGTGCCATGAGTTAATATAATGAGTAAATAATGATAATAGTTATTGGTGTAGTAGCACGTGCGGTAATAGTGCCATCTGTTACCATATTGTACTATTGGCACTTTCAATGGTAAGATATGGCATGTAATATATCAAACAAGTTATAACATGCTATAAGTGAATATAACAAGTAAATAATGATAACAGTTATTGGTTTGTAGCACGTGCCCTAATGGTGTTATATGGTAGACTATGGTACTATTGGAACTTTCAATGCTAAGATATGGCATGTAATATATCAAACAACTCGTAACAATGTGCAATAAGTGAACATAATAAATAGGTAATGATAATAGCTATTGGTTTAGTAGTACATGCCCTAATAAGGCGATGTGGTACCATATGGTACCATTTAAAATTCAATGCTAAGATATGGCATGTAATATATCAAGCAAGTTATAACATGCTAGTAGTGAATATAACAAGTAAATAATGATAACAGTTATTAGTTTGTAGCAAGTGCCCTATTGGTGCTATATGATACCAAATGGTACCTTTGGTATTTCATTGCTAGAATATAGCATGTTATATTTTAAACAACTCATAACAATGTGCCATGAGTTAATATAACCAGTAAATAGTGATAATGGTTATTTGTGTAGTAGCACGTGGCCTAATACTGCCATGGGGTACCATATGGTACTATTAGCACTTTCAATACTAAGATATGGCAAGTAATATATCAAACAAGTTATAACATGCTATGAGTGAATATAACAATTAAATAATGTTAACAGTTATTGGTTTGTAGCTGGTGCCCTAATGGTGTTATAACGTAGACTATGGTACTATTGGAACTTTCAATGCTAAGATATGGCATGAAATATGTCGAACAAGTCATAATGTGCCATCAGTGAATATAGTGAGTAAATATTGATAACAGTTATTGGTTTGTAGCACGTCCTTTAATAGTGCCATGTGTAACCATGTGGTACCATTGGAATTTCATTGCTGAGATATGGCATGTTATATTTCATATAACTCATAACAACGTGCAATTAGTGAATATAACGAGTAAAAAATGATAATGGGTCTTGGTACAGTAGCGCATGCCCTAATGATGCCATGTTTTACCATATCGTACTATTGGCACTTTCAATGCTAAGATATGGCATGTGATATATCAAACATTTTGTAAAGACGTGCCAAGAGTGAATATAACGAGTATATAATGATAAGAGTTAAATATTTGTAGCATGTGTTGTAATGGTGCCATCTGGTACTATAATGTACTATTGAAACTTTCAAAGCAATGATACGGCATGTAATATAACAAACAACTCGTAATAACGTGCGATAACTAAACATAACGAATAAGTAATGATAATAGCTACTGGTTTATTAGAACGTGGCATAATGGTGCCATGCAGTACCATACGGTACCAGTGGAACTTTCAATGTTAAGATATGGATTGTAATATGTCAAACAACTCGTAACGAGCCATGAGTGAATATACAGAGTAAAAAATGATAATTTCTTTTGGTTTAGTAGCCTTTGCCCTAATGATGCTATGTGGTACCATTGAGTACCATTGAAATTTCGATGCCAGTTTATAGCATGTAATATATCAAACAATTCGTAACAACGTTCCATGATTGAATATAATGAGTAAATATAGATAATGATTATTGACTTAGTAGCATGTGCTCTAATGATGCCACGTGGTACTATACAGTACCATTGGAGTTTCAATGCTAGGATATGGCATGTATTAAATCAATCAAGTCGGAACAACGTGCCATGATTGAATATGCCCTGATTGTGTCATATTATATCATAGAGTACCATGAGAACTTTCAATCCTAAAATATGGCATGTAAAATATAAAATAATTCGTAACAACCGTCCATGAGTGAATAAAACGAGTAAGTACTGACAATCATTTATTGTTTAGTAGCACGTGTCCTAATGATGCCACTTGGATATATATAGTACCATTGGAATTTCAACGCTAAGATATGGCATGTAATATAAAAAACAACTCGTAACATGCAATGAGTGATTATAATGAGTAAATAATGATAACAGTTATTGGTTTATAGAAGGTGCCCTAATAGTGTCATCAGATACTAAATGGTACTATTGGAACTCTCAATGCTATTATATGCCACATACTATATGAAACAAATGTTAATGATGTGCAATGGGTGTATATAAAGAGTAAGTAATGATAATGGTTATTGCTTTAGTATTACGTGCTCTAATGAAGCCATGTCATACTGAATGGTACCATTGGAAATTCAATGCTTGTATATGGCATGTAATATATCAAACAAGTCGTTACAATGTGCCCTGATTGAACATAACCAGTAAGTAATGATAATAGTTATTGGTTTATTAGCACGTGCCCTGATGGTGTCATAATATATCATAGAGTTCCATTGGAACTTTCAATGCTAAAATATGGCATGTAAAATATGAAATAATTCGTAACAACCAGCCATGAGTGAATAAAATGAGTAAGTAATGACAATAGTTATTGGTTTAGTAGCACGTGCCCTAATGATGCCTCATACAATTGGAATTTCAACGCTAAGATATGGCATGTAATATAAAAACAACTCGTAACATGACATTAGTGATAATAATGAGTAAATAACGATAACAGTTATTGGTTTATTGCACGTGTCCTAAAGGTGCCATTAGGTACTAAATGGTACTATTGGAACTTTCAATGCTATGATATGGCATGCAATATATGAAACAAATATTAATGATGTGCCATGAGTGTATATAACGAGTAAGTAATGATAATGGTTATTGCTTTAGTAGCACATGCCCTAATGATGCCATGTAGTACAGTATGGTACTATTGGAAATTCAATGCAGATATATAGCATGTAATATATCAAACAACACGTAACAAGGTGTCATAAGTGTATATAACGAGTAAGTAATGATAATGGTTCAACATTTTTACACAACAATATAGTTATATTTTAACATTTGCTGTCTGTGACACAGTTGAAAAACATGATTTTGTTTACAACACCAAACACTAGTATATGGACAGTAAGAAATTCGACAGGCTTTTATTTTATGGTGCATTTCACATATAAGCTCGAATTAAAAATACACAAAAGAGGTCCCTTTAATGGGCAAGCAAAATGCTAGCTTCTATGGTCAACAACTTCAGTACTAACTTATCTTAGGGTCGTCATCTCGTGCACTTTGAGCACAAACTCAGGTTTCATATGTTCAAATACGGGTGCAATTGTTCAGGCGTAGTGAAGGTTTGAAATGTGATACAGGAAATCCATCCAAAAATTTATCAAACTTTTATCTCCTAAACTTGTTAGCAACAATTCAAATCTGACCATAGTCCGATTGAGATTAAGAAATTCCATAGTTTAAAAGTTGCAAATTTAATCACTTATCCAAGCACCAAACCAACAATTTCAACAGGCATCACTTTCATCAACAATTCAAAGTACTTGTGATAATCACGTCATTGTCATTTTTATCAATAAAAGGATTCTGCTTTACCTGGTGGTTCTTAAAAAATTTAGCCATTATAACATCTTGTCTCAATTTTTCATCACATTCACATTCCCAGACTACTTTAAATGTGTGATCTGGGAGTTCCTGCCTCAGGAAACTGAGAAGCTCGAGCGTTCGCTGGAAATTCTCAGCATTATTGAGATTACCATGAATGCTACGAGCATATGGCAATGTGCATTTTGGACAGGAATGGAAATAACATCCCATAAATTTGAAGACGATCTTGTGCTCGTCATCTATCTCGTCCAAAAAGTAAGACCAACAAGGTGCTCAAAACCATTTGCGGCTGATGATATTTGAGATTGTAGATGTTAAAATTGCTCCCATGCCAGCTATATCAGAGCTTTTACACTCTGACAACTGCGACTGGTATAACCCATGGAGCGAATGCTAAGGTACTTCTCTCATAACCCTCGATTACAAAAACCAGCAATAGTGACGTCTTCGAGGAAAGGTTTGTAATCTGTAAAATGCAACATGATGGAAGCAACTTTCTCACAAACTTCTCTAAGTATTTGGACGTAACGTTTACAGTATTGTGGTAGTTGCCTCATCATGTCCTACTCGTCTCCAACATGTAACTTTTCAGCTACATACCCAAGTTTGAATTCATCAAACACAGAAGGTTTTCCAAGCCCTCTCTGACCACGTTGGTATACGAGAGAAAGCTTGTTACTTTGAATTTTTGGATTTAGGATGGGAAGTTGAGGTTGAATGGATGAGGATCGGTGAATCAAATTTAGATTTGGAATTGGTTTTTCAACTTCTCTTTGAACACGCTGGTGCGCAATAAAGAGAGTTTGTGATGGTGAATACGTCTCAGTTTTGTTGGTGGTGGGGGTGGAATAAAGATGTCTTCAGGGGATGTCTGGGTGGCTATGGTGTAACTACAGGTATGATAGAGCAGAAGGGACTTGGGACAATTATAGGATAGGTTGAACGGGTCTTACCACTGGATAAACTTCTTGATTAACTTTGGGTGATTGCTTTTTGGAAAAGAAAGAGTGTGATTAATGCAAGGTGAGTTATCATGAACACATAAATTTAAAGGTTCGTATTAAACTGGATCAAAAAGTTCAATTTCTCGAGCCACATTCCCGCGTCTACATAAATTTAGAGGTTTAATCGTTTTTTTTAATGCTAATGTATAAAAATTAAGAAATTTTTTTTCAAAAATAATAATAAAAAAATTATAATCTATAATTGTTTTCAAATATTATAGGTACATCTATTATGATCACGTATGTCTCGTGCAAATTTAGTGACAGTGTTCGTTCACTTTCAAGTCCTTTGTTCTTGTACACAAAGAGCCTTAGATTTCCTTGATAAAAAAACAGTTTATCAATACTGTTTAAAAGTCATTGACTTTTAGCTCCTTCGTCCGAAATGAGCAAACTGTGTTTTTTGGAATATTGAAAACCACTGTTTTATGTATATTAAAAAATTCCACTAATGTTTTATAAATAGAGAGAAATCCCCTATTTCGAAAACAGATTGTTGCTGTTTTACTTCTGTTCATAGAAATACTTAAGTAACCAACACCTTCTGGTCTCTTTGAAAGTAACGAAATGTTCAGCTTCTTCGAAGTAATATGAGAAGCGATTAAGTTAAACTAAAATGTACCAAATATAGGAGGGAGGGAAAAAACAAACTTAATCAGTCAAATGCCGGTAAAGATGAGTAAAATATGAGTGCAATAAAGCAAAAAATTTATTGAGTTTGTATTGTGATTCAATAAGATACGGCTCAACTATAAAATCTCTTACGTTCACATCCAATGAACCAAATACAATAGATACATTATCAGTTGGTTTAAACAAATGAAAAACCCTACGGCTCACAAATGCTGAATCTGGTATATCACCATTTCGAAAACAACATGACACATCATAAGAAAAGACATATGGCTGAGAACACCATTACATTTAAAAGTAGAAATGCTCTCTTGGTATTGAAAATACTGATGATAAATGTCATCATCATCATAATCAGCGTGTGTAATGAACTCCACAAATTTAGTACGAATACATCGACTAAAAACGGTGTCTTTGACAAAGAGTTTTGTAGCCAAATACACTTGTCTTGGTTTGAATTTACTCATTTTCCTTACAAATGAATTGATCATTGTTCGAGCAAACTGTATACACGTCTCCTTGCTTTTAAAATTTGGACTTAGTTTTAAAAAATAGTCTCTGCAAGGTTTTTTAGGCTACGGCGATAAGAACCATTGCTAGAAAAAGATTTTTTGAGTAAAAACTCTTTATTTGTGAAACTGCATCATGACTGCATTTGCGCATCTTTCTGTAGAGAGAGGGAGAGGGAGAGGGAGAGAGAAAGGAGGAATTGCAAAAAGGATGTCACTGTGATTGCTAAGAGGTATTGGGGGGTCAACAATTACAAAAAACAAAATATACTTACAGAAGATGATCGTCTACAGACAGGGTTTCGATGTAGGCCTTTCTGAATCTGAAAAATCCTCTTTCTCTGGGTTGTTGTAACGCCCTACTTCGGGATTTTTAATGGTAACTAGAAATAGGTCATCAAATGTTGGTGAATCGTAACAACCACGAGTCACCGACTCCAATGTAGACGGTAAAGGACACCTAGATCGGCTCCTTGCCTTTGGCGGCGTTGGAGGACGAGCAATCTCGTCATCTGAAAAATCCAGGTAATTTTCTAAACATTTTTCAAAGAAAAAGTTAATATAGAACAAGTGAAGAAGAAAAAGAAGTAGAAGTTAGGGGAAAATAAGTAAAAAGCACAGTAAAAACTCACACGTAAACATATGAACCCCTCAGCTTCAACACGCCAAGAATTTGTATGTGGTATGAACCCACATTCCTCGATTTGAGAAGAAGAAGTATAGGACTACATAGAAAAATGAAGATAATTTTTTAAAACAGTCAAATTTTAAAATAGAAGGAATTGTAAAGAAGGCTTGGGGCAAAACAACATACACAGAGCGTTGGTAGTGATGACCAATGGGAATGGGTTGGTTCGCAGTCCTAATTAGTTTGAGGTTTCCTCTGAGTAGCAGACACAAGAAATGCAAAAACAAAATTCAATGTTCATCAGTTGCAAACAGAAAACCTTGTATTTTTATAATGGGGTTAGAAGTTAAAAACTGGAAGGGAAAACAGTAAAGATATTGAAAATCATACTTAGTGTTTGTCAAGTAAGAAGAAGCTGGTTGTTTAGTCGAAGTGATCAAAACTGCTGACTTGGAACTACAAGTTCAGTAGGTATGGAAGACCCGTGCTTTTTGCTAGCAGAAACGCCCAGTATTTAAAGGAAAACTGAAGAATCGATTATCATTTTTCAAAAATGATTAAATAATAATTAATTGGTAAGATTGAGAAGGTAGGTTCTCATGCACCCAATGACCTTCTTCGCTGGACCAATCACCATCATACATGGGTATGAGTCATCACGATGACTGAATCTTAACAACTAATGGCCTCACGCTAGAAACTGGTTAGGTATTATCTACAAACATCTAGATGAATTTTTTTGAAACAAGAATTTAGAAAACAATTTTTAGAATTATTTGTAAAAATATGGATATATACTCTTTAAATATGGAAAAAACATTTGGTAAATTTTTCCCAATTTTCATTTTATTAAGAGAGAGTGAAAGAGAAAGTTGTTCTAAACTAGAAAGTTTGTAACATTATATACTTTAATGTTTATACACTAGTGTGACAAAAGGAAATTTTTGTCAGTTTTTGATCAAAAAGGGACGATCTTGAATCATGTAATGATCCGTTACTATAGTCTCTTAAAGATAAAAGAAATAATGAAAAGAAAACTCATTTTAATTTCCTACCTTGATAATAGACCACGATGTAATTCATTACTTTTATCAGGTCTTGTTTTTTTGTATGTTTTCCTCCCCTTGAGATGTGAAATTGATTCATCGCCAGTGTATTAGGCCTATTGAACACTGGTTTGGTTTTGGATTCTGCCTCCTGCCCGCTCAAGATTCAAAAGAGAACTTAGTGACTTAGCCACCAGAGGGCTCTGAGTGCACTGAATCAATCACCAAGAATATCAGCCAACTAGCTGTTCAATTTTAACAGAATTCAAAGCGCCAGCTTTAAAATAATATTTAAGGAGGTAAATAACAAACAATAGGCACTAGTGCTCATTCTTGTGGAACAATAGGTTGAAATGATGCAGCTCTTGCTACTCATAATTATCATATCTCAGGGGAGGAAGCTCGACGATCGTAAGTGATTAGGCTTAAGGTTACCTGAATCATACTTGGATTACTTAAACCTATTGACACTAAAAAATCAACTGATTAACATTTAGAACGGACATTTGACTTTGTTTTTCCGCGTCTTTAGGGTTACAGTATTTCTCCCTTATAAAAAAGAATACATGGCACGTTCTGTATCATAGATTTGTAACAATATTTAAATTTATTCATTTATAAATTGATTCTTTTTTTGCTCTCATACTGCAATTTATTGTTTTGACATTGCTTAGGCTTATTTCTTCCTTAGATTACCTTATTGAATCACAAAGTTTCAAATAAGATTTTTGTCTTGTAAAATTTGCCTTTTTGATTGAAACTTGTTATTATATCTCTGCTTAGGCATATTTACTTAATAATATTGATTGATACTGATATCTATGAATTAATAAGATCTTGTTTTTCAAAATAAGCATTTATGAATCAAATATAAACCCTTGTATGAAGTTTCTTTGGACAAAAATAAAATTTTGATTTCTTTTGTACTATGTGTTTCTCCTTACTCACTAGTTAGGTATCATATTATACATAAATTATATATATAGTACCATACAGAGTTACCCAGAGTCATGGATATATAAAACTAGCAAAGTCACCCGGCATTGCCTCGCATAATTTCTGTTGTAAGAGAACAGAAGAAACTTAAGAAGTTAAAGAATATGTCAATAATACCTGAGTAGTTTAGAAAAACAGAATTTAGAAAATTGTTAGAATTAATAGTAAAAATATAGATGTACACTTTTTAAATATAGAAAAATCACTTGGTAAAATTTTCCATTCTTCATTTTATTAAGAGAAAGTTGTTCTAAACTAGAAAGTTTGTATTATTTACACACAAGGTAAGAATCTTAGTATAAACATTTTATTTAGAGAAAGTTTATATTGAAGCCAAAAAACCATTTTGATCAGATTTTCCGATGAGTTTCCCAGACAGTAGATAATATTTTAAAATGCATTTCTAACAAATTCATATTCATCCCAAAAGAGAACATTTTACTGACAAGTCAGAGAGGGGAAAAACATCAAGTAAGGAGTTTAACAATAAGAGGGGTGGAATGAATAGATGGAGGAAGAAGATACAGAAGGTGAACAATAAGAGGGTGGAATGAATAGATGGGGAAGAATATAGAGAAGGTGAACAACAGGAGGGTGGAATTATTAGTTTGGAGAAGAAGAAGGATGGGAAAAGGGCTTTATTTAAAACTTGCCAAAGTTTCACTCTATTTGCCCAGAGAACAAGTAGGGAAGAGGGAGAATAAGAGGGCAGGTGGGACAATAAGTTCAAAGAAGCTGGATTAACAATATTTAAAGACTTTTCGTACAGTGCAGTTTATGCGATTAATCATTTAACCAAAACGAAAAAAATGACATTAAAAAAAAGGTCGACTTTGGGGAAAATTCGAATGTCTATTGTCGTCTGAAATAAATTTAATGTAAAGTCCCAGTCTATAATCATGCTTATTTAAATATAATTCTGAATATTAATTTATTGTAATTTCTGCTTATTAATTGATAATTTAAGCATTATTGAAATAAGACGAGTTACAGCGGAGAATTTATCCCTCTTTTATTAAATTTCTAGAATTGGATAGATGATTTTGTTGTAAGTTAGAATCTTTTTTTTGTCTGAAGAAATGTCTCCCTCTCTTCTCAAATTTGTTTATTGCTTGCGTGTGGAATGCTCTCAGCATTCAGCCCTTGTTTCTGGACAACACTGAAGGGACCTGTGGGATAAGCCAATGAAGATTGACGCTTCTATTTGAGGCGGCTAGAAGCATTTTGTAAATTATGACTGGCGAAAGAATGCGAGCCAGCTTGAAAAGGAGAACGAATCGCGAGAGATCAAAGACGTCCTAGGAGGAAAGTTCACCCCCAACAACTATTAAGAGCAGCAGAAAGCCAAATAATGATCCACTCCCCGACAACACCATTCCCTTGCAGGTGGTGGTGAGTCAACTTGGTGCCCATTCAAGAGTCCAGAAATAAGCCTTTAGCTTCATTTCTGACCTCATGATTGAAACTCAAAATTCCAGATCTCTGATGACATAATCAAACTCTGATTGGTCGTTTCCAAACCTCTTCTCGAAAGAGGGAACCTGTAATTTTGGGAGATTGAGTGTTCTCCGGGATCTTGCATTGTTCAGAACATCAGCGGCTTTTTCCAATTTCTGCCCTCACATGTGCGGGAATACCGAAGAGTAAGTGACAGGGTTGGATCTTTGTAATCCGACCAATAGCAAGTCTATTGCTATCCATGTCTGGCTCACGGGCATCCGTCCTGAGGGGAACATCTAAATTTGTTTAGTTTCCTTTATTTTATTTTATTATATTCCATTCATGGTGCAAAATTTACAACTTTAATTTTGCTCGTTAATCGAGGCTTTTCTATGAAAGTTATCATCGTTGTGATCCAACTTAAATAATGGCAGATTTCCCATAAAATTCACTTAGTAATGTCCCCAACAAGGACGCAATCACATTTGAAGATCCCCATTTCAGGCACGAACATCGGCAGAAAATCACTGAGCCCAAAACCCAAAGAAGCAAGACCCTTTGATTTGTCAAAAGAGTATGTATGATCTATATTTTCTCTTTGGCCATGAAAAAGAGTTTCCTTTTTATAAAATTTCATTAGTTACAATTTGGTTAATTATACTTTGGTTCAGATTCATGTTTACTGTAACCTTATCAAATTAGTGTAGCTAGTATTGCAAACTCATATTTCAATCTTCATTTTATATTCATTCTTTTTTTTATTGTTAATAAATTTCATAGTTATTGTTAGTCAAAAAAGCTTGAGTCCCTCATTCTATTCTCGCCCTTTCTTGGCTCGGACTTGTGTTGAAGAATTACTATGTAAGAGTCGATATTGGGTTTAAATATTAATTGGTTATTAGTTAATTAACATTTTTTCCGATAGTAATTGGATGACGCAGTCATTTTCTAATTATTTGGCAATGAAGATAAAGTAAACCGGCCCCTTTCATAAATTGATGCAGTGCGACAGGATAATTTTTTTGAGTGTATTTTGAAAATTACATAAATTAGAAAAATTTTAAATTGAAGACCTAGAGGATATATTAAGTGGCAAATTAATTATGACGTCTTAAAAGAAAGAAAGATGGCCAAGCACCCGACACTCTCGTCCGCTAGACTCTCGACCGGCCATTGTCGAGCGAGCGGGTCTTTTGCTCAGCAACGGAGGAACACAGCTCGAGCAAAGCCGAAAATTTCACCAAGTCCAAACGGACGGAAACTCGTATGAAACGAGGCGGCCTTAACAGGACCGCCTGTCCGCCGAATATGAAGGCGATCGGCCGTCATTGGCATTTTTCTCTGAAAACAGCTCCAGGGTGAACACAGCTCGAGCAAAGCCGAAATTTTCACCAAGTCCAAACGGACGGAAACTCGTGTGAAACAAGGCGGCCTTAACAGGATCGCCTGTCCGCCGAATATGAAGGCGATCGGCCGTCGTTGGCATTTTTCTC
>JAHWFO010063886.1:60853-90038 GCA_023313115.1 Rhysida immarginata
GTCGCATGTTTTACCACGTGCGAGCGCGCGTCAGCTAGCGGGAATCAATATCTCTGCCCCTTGTCCGACCCGTTGAAAATCCTGACCGTTTTCAAGTGCGAGTTGGCGGGGAAGCTTAACGAGCCGCTAGCCCGAGGCCGGGGTGACCAAACACCTATCAAAACCCTGGCCGATCATCACTGCTGGTTCGCCTAACCGTAGCGGGCCGATGATGGTCGGGTTATGATTGGTTACGAGGAGTTGACTTACCCCAACTGATAACAAACGAAATTGAAAGGTCGTAATACCTACTTGAGGCCCGCTGTGGCGTGTTCCAATGAAAAATCGAGAGAGAAAAATTTTTAAAGGCAAAAGATCTGTGTGTCCTAAATAAAAAATATGTCCGAACTAGCGCAAACCAAGCTTAAGTGCCCCTTCAAGGGTTGCGAATGGAGGTCGAAAAATTATGAGCACGTGAACCAGCATCTTGTTCGAGCGCATAAAATTCACTCCCCCGAGCATCGCAGACAACTCATCGTTGAACGGAAAAGAGAACTGATGTGTTTAGGCTAAAAGGCCTTGGACGAAAATTTATTAAAACTGCCGCCGGCAAAGCATCCTGAAAGTACGGCTGAAGGGCAGGCGACAACGTCACCGGCGTTGGATAACTTGGCACGTTCAAAAGATGAGAGCAGCAGCCCATCTGATGAGAGCGAAAGCTCGGAGTCGGATGCCGTCCCAGGCTTGGCGACTTTGTTCCATAGCAAAACTCTGAGAAGTGGGAAAGTCCTACCACCTAGCAAGCCAGAAGAGCGATTTTTTGAGTTGTACTCGAAGCACATCGAGGATACGAGCAAATATTGGAAGGCAAAAGTTGGCTTGGCCAGGAGCATAATTGGATTTATTTATGAGCAATCGGGGCAGAAGTTGGAACCCACTCTGCGTGGACCTACCAACTGGGTCCCCCTGCTTGACATTCGCTCCGTCGAAGACGGTGTAAAGTTGTTTGAAGAGGAACGAAAGATTCGCCCGCAGACTTTGAAAAAGTACATTACTGCTTTCACGGAGTGCTTGGCCGCCCAACTACAGAGGAACGAGGGCCTGTCTGACCCGAGTTTCCGCAGAGAAACTGAGAGGCCGCGCCTCTCTTCACAGGGGCCGAGGTAAGATGCAAGAACGCCTTTTCGAAACCATCAGTGGCGACGTCGATGAAGAGAAGGCGAAACGCGCCCTTACGGCGCCGATGAGAAGCCCAGAAGTGGCAGCCACTGTGCGGAGCCTGTTGTCGAAATCTTTCCTGAGGCCAAAAGAGCGGAATTATCTCATCGGATTCTGTGCCGCATGTGTTTCGCTCGTTCAGGGCAAAAGGCCCGATATTCTTTGCAATTTAACCATACAAGAGTACCGGATGGCGAAAACGGTGAGCGGGCCAAGGGTTGCACTTGTCCAGCATCACAAAACAGAGAAGCAGGGAGCCAGTGCCATCGTGATTGAAGGATTACTTGGTGACGTTCTGGAATGGTTTTACTGTGAAGGAGTCAGACAATATCCGCCCAGGCAACAGACAGATACGCTCATGTTTAACTCAGGAGGGCGACCGTTGAAACGGACCGATTGGCAGCTGACGCAGCTTCAAGCGAAGCACGAGCTACCAGTGGTCGGGGCCTGTGATGCCCGGAGAATTCTGAATTCACTAAGCGTCATGTCTGGTTCGCCGGGGTCTTTTATTCACCGGTATCTCAACCACATCCCGTCGACTGCCACCCAACACTACCAAGCCGGGAATGCGACTTTTTATCAAAGTGCCTACTGCAAAGTGAACAGTTTTTTGAACATTAGCCCGTCGGAAGGAGTGCTACCTTCCGACGAAGCTTCCACCATAAGCGAAGGGGAGGATGAGCAAACTTTAGAGGACGAGCCGTCGGACGACTCTAGTGACAGCGCATTTTAACCTATTAATTTTGTGTTAAATAAATAAGGAATTGGGATTAAAATAAAATAAAATAAAATGTATATAACTTTCTATCTTTGTAAACTAACTTTTCAAAACACTTGCTAAGACACAGGTGAACAAAGCTAGAACGGGCGTCCCGTAGCGCGGGGCCGCTCATAGCCCTCTTGCCGCGAATGTGCGCCCGATGGCCCGGGCGTGAGTGAGTGAGTCCCCCTTACCACGCTGGTGCGCAGGGAAGCCCCCCACAAGGGGGCCGCTGGAAGCCCACCACCCCTTCCCCGCAAATGTGCGCACGACGGCCCGACCTGGGCTGTCTGGGGCACGGGAAGACGGGCGAGCGGGCGTGTATTACTATTGCTAGGTGAACAAAGCTAGAACGGGCGTCCCGTAGCACGGGGCCGCTCATAGCCCTCTTGCCGCGAATGTGCGCCCGATGGCCCGGGCGTGAGTGAGTGAGTGAGTCCCCCTTACCACGCTGGTGCGCAGGGAAGCCCCCCACAAGAGGGCCGCTGGAAGCCCGCCACCCCTTCCCGCGAATGTGCGCACGACGGCCCGACCTGGGCTGTCTGGGGCACGGAAAGAAAAGGGCGGGCGTTCCCCGGCACACATGTGCGCACGGTAGCGCAGCTGGGCCGGGGGGCGCCCCTGGGCTGTGTGTAGCACGGGCCGGACGTCGCACGCGGTGTAAAACAGCCGCGACGATGCGTGTGCTTGACACCGCCCGTCGACGGACTTTATTGCCGCCGAGTCCCATTTAGTTTGGCCAGTGAAGTGGGTCATTATGATGGGTCTATAGATCCAACATTATTTTTTCAAAAACTTGATGAAGTTGGCACAGTTTGTAATTTGGTGCCAGAACATAAATTAAATATAGCAAAAATTGAATATAGCAAGTTGACAGGGAACACTCAGTTTTATTGTAGGCATGATCAGGCTATGGCAGGGATAAACACTTATGATGAATTAAAGAAAAAGATGATAGAGCGATTTGGCAAGGAGCCAAAGGGTAGAAGGAAAAGATTATTTTCTGAATGTCATCAGGAAAAAAGAGAAACTGTCAGAGACTATTCTATGTGTATTCAGGTACTGGGAAAGAAAACAATGATTCAAGTAGAGGGGGTAGGCTAAGATGCCGATGTTAAAAGAGCATTCGCGAAGGAGATATTAGAGGAAAAGATTAAAGATAAATTTTTAGAGGGCTTATGATCTAGTTTACAGAAAACAGTGTTATTTAGAAAACCGGATAATTTTAAAAAAGCTATTAATTATGCAGAAGAAGAGGAGGAAATTGAACTAAGATTCGCGACAGAAAAGTATGGGCTAAATTCAGTAGGGAAAAGTAATGCGGAATTAGAAGGAGACAGAAAGGAATTAGATAATAATGCGTTAATCAGTAAACGAGTGGAAGAAATGTTAGATTTAAAAGTGGGAGAATTAAACAAAAGTTCGCGAGAGCAGTTACCTGAAAGAATAGGAACGCGAGTAACAGAAAGAGAGCCACATAGGCGCGATCGTAGACAGCAGAACAATGAAATAAAGCATGGGAATTTAACAATTATAGACAGATGAAACAATGTACGTGAAACGTCAACGGATATTGTTTGTTTTAGCTGCTATAAACCAGGACACAGAGCAAATATGTTATAATCAGAAACGTAAAACAGTAAGGTGTTATTATTGCCATCGCGAAGGTCACATCTAACGTTTTTGTCGAACAAGGCTAAGAGCTCAGGGGGAGCAAGCTAAAACACCTGTGAATCAACAATCTGGATCAAATCAGAGTAGAGGAAATGCTACTCAGCCAAAAAACGTTCAAACCTCCCCCTTCCTCCACGGACAGGAGAGGGGTGGACAGTAAAGAGCAAAGCTGCTCAATTACTTGTGAGTAATACCTCAGGACATAAAGAATAAATTATTACGGGGAAAGCAGGGCCATTCACTATTAAATTTCTCCAGAATAGCATATCTAAGGTAACTCTACTTGTGGCTACTACTTTGAGCATATTAAAGGCTAATGGGTACAAAGTAAAAAATTTTAAAAGACCAGAAATAAAATTAGTGGGAGTAACGGGACATATTTTGCATCTGAAGGTTCATGTTCACTTGATTTCAGCTTTGGGAAACAAAATTATAATTTTACATGCTATATTTGGAAAAGTAGAAGTGATGTCTCTTATCATGTTATCCTAGGAAGGGATATGTTTCAAAATTTGGGTTTGAAATTGATTTTGGGTTTACACAATGAAGTACACAGAATTTCTTTCGAAGGGTCGTGGAAGAAGGGACGAGTTGAGAGAAGCACCTGTAGTGTCACTACAGTTAAAGAACAAATAGATGCTACTCCTATGAGTTGCATAAGAAACATTTTAGTTCCTCCCTATTAAGAGGTAGTTTTCGAAGCTAAAAGTAAGGGTAAATCATTTAAAAATTGAATTGGTGTATTGGAACCTAAAGAAATTGGTATAAGTCTTATTGGTGATAAAGTATTGGCAAAAATTTCCAAATTTACTACAATGCCTGTTCGTTTGATGAATTATTCTAGTGACACTTTAACAGTACAAAAAAGAAAAATTTTAGGAGAATTTTATGGAGCTGAGGAAGAGGAAGTGGAATTTAATAATACTCTTGATATTGGCGAGAAGGATAAAATTGATAAAAATTAATTTTTGAGCATGTTTAAATTAGATCATTTGGACCCTTAAAAAAGGAAAGCTTTAGAAGATGGTATATTTGCAGATTCGGATGTGTTCTCGAAATTTGATTTTGATTTAGGAAAATGTAAGTTAGCATATCATACTATTGCTACAGGGGATTCCCCACCAATTGCACAACAACCTTACCGTACTCCTTACTTAAAAAAGTGATGCCATGAAAAAATTAATTGATGATTTGTTGAAAAGCAGCGCAATTCGTCACAGCTGCTTGCTATGGTCCGCTCCAGCATAATTGGTTAAGAAGAAAAATGGAACTTACCGTTTTGTAGTAGCTTATCGAAAATTAAATGCTGTTACCAAGGTTGATCTGTACACTCTTCCCCATATAAAAGAAACCTCCTCGATTTTGGAAAAGCAAAATTTTTTTACGTTTTAGATGCTAATCAGGCTTATTTTCAGCTAGGAATAAATTCAAACGAAAAAAACTGCGTTCGCCAAGATTGACTATATTTTTGAATTCAATAGATTACCTATGGGTCAGTGTAATTCGCCTGCATTATGGCACAGATCAGCAGATTTCATAATTTGAGGATTAAAGGATAGAATATTAGTTTACAGCGATAACTTGATGAAATTTACTGAAACATTTAATAAACATTTGGATAGTTGAATGATTTATTCGAGCGTTTAAGAGACGTAAATTTAAAACTAAAACCCAGAAAATAACAATTTTTAAACGATAAAGTTAATTTCTTGGGACACGTTTCAGAGGAAGGAGTCGCTCCTGATCCTAGTAAGATTGAATTTGTTTAGAATTTCCCACGCCAAAAAATGTGCGTGATGTAAATCATTTTTAGGCCTTGCTAATTATTATAGAAAGCATGTAGATTCTTTTAGCACAATAGCTAAACCATTAACGAATCTAACAAAGAAAGATATCAGTTTTGACTGGACTGATGAAGTGGAGAAGGCATTCCAATCTCTGAAACAAGCTTTAATAACAGCATGTCTTAAAAAGCCCAGATTTTGAGAAAGAATTTATAATTTCTACAGATGCTAGCTCATTTGCTTTCGGAGCTGTACTTTCATAAAAATTTTATGGTAAAGAACATCCAATTGCATACAGTAGTAGATTACTCAAAAAGAATGAAATCAATTATAGTGTTACTGAGCGCGAATGTCTATCTGTTGTTTATTCTGTTAAGTAGTTTAGAGTTTATTTAAAGTAACCGCAATTCAAATTAATTACCGATCATCAACCGATGCGGTGGTCGTTCTCCTGAAAGGTTCCAATCAGTAGTCTCGTCAGGTGGAGCAGAAAGTTTACAGTCTTATCAGTTAAAGTAATTCATAAACCAGGTATTAATCATAATGCTGATGGACTATCTGGAGTCCCCATTTCTACTGTGGCTGAGTATGAACTTATAGTTTCTCATGACGAAATTGCTTCTGATCAACTGAAAGATTTAAATTGGAGAGATAATTAAAATCAAAATCCGATCGGAGAATGTCGGTTAAATCCGACAACTCAACTTCATTCAATTTTTTAAAATTTAAATGGTATTTAGTTGTTTGAACCTTATATTTTCTCGAATGACTAGTGCCAATTTCATTTAATGAAAAAAGCAGTCAGGGGAACCAGAGCTCGTGTGGCTGATTGATAGTGCATGACCATCTTGTGTTGAATTGGGCATGGTAGATGAAGAAGAAGGACTGGAGAGGTTGTGCTGTATGAAAGACGAGGAATCAGAAGGGAGGGAATGGGGTGTGGATTGAAGGATGCTACTTAAGGATTCTGAGACGGGGAATTGCGGTAGTGGTGGTGCCGGTGGTGGTAAGACTGACTTGGCAGGAGTGGTTTTGGTTGGTGGACCGGGAGGTGAAGTGGGTTTTCCAACCCTCTCTAACCATGTTGGTATAGAAAACACCATTTCTATCACCATCTCAAAAACAACATGACAAATCATAAGAAAAGACATCCAATTGGGCTATTTCATAGATATTAGAAAGCGTATGGCTGAGAACACCATTACGTTTAAAAGTAGAAATGCTCTCTTGGTATTGAAAATACTGATGATAAATGTCATCATCATGATAATCAGCATGTGTAATGAACTCCACAAATTTAGTACGAATGCATCGACTAAAAACAGTGTCATTGACATAGAGTTTTGTAGCCAAATACACTTGTCTTGGTTTGAATTTACTCATTTTTCTTACAAATGAATTGATCTTGGTTCGAGCAACCTGTATACAGGTCACCTTGCTTTTAAAATTTGGACTTAGTTTTAATAAATAGTCTCTGCAAGGTTTTTTAGGCTACGGTGATAAGAACCATTGCTAGAAACAGATTTTTGGAGTAAAAACACTTTATTTGTGAAACTGCATCTCGACTGCATTTGCGCATCTTTCTGTAGAGAGAGGGAGAGAGGGAAAGAAAGGAGGAATTGCAAAAAGGATGTCACTATGAATGCTAAGAGGTATTGGGGAAACAACAATTACAAAAAACAAAATATACTTACAGAAGATGATCGTCTACAGACAGGGTTTCGATGTAGGCCTTTCTGGATCTGAAAAATCCTCTTTCTCTGGGTTGTTGTATCGCCCTACTTCGGAATTTTTAATAATGGTTGGAAATAGGTCATCAAATGTTAGGGAACCGTGATACCGACGAGTCTCCAACTCCAATGTAGATGGTAAAGGACACCTAGATCGGCTCCTTGCCTTTGGCGGTGTTGGAGGACGAGCAATCTCGTCATCCGAAGAGTCCAGGTAATGTTCTAGACATTTTTAGAAAAAAAGTTAATATAAATCAAGTGAAGAAGATAAAGAAGTAGAAGTTAGGGGAAAATGAGTAAAAAGCACAGTAAAAACTCACACGTAAACGTATGAAATCCCCAGCTTCAGCACGCTGAGAATTTGTATGTGGTATGAAACCACATTCCTCGATTTGAGAAGAAGAGGAAGACTACATAGAAAAATGAAGATAATTTTTTAAATCTGTCAAATTTTAAAATAGAAGGAATTGTAAAGAAGGCTTGGGGCAAAACAACATACACAGAGCGTTGGTAGTGATGACCAATGGGAGTGGGTTGGTTCGCAGTCCGATTTAGTTTGAGGTTTGCTCTGAGTAGCAGACACTAGAAATGCAATAACAAATATCAATGTCTAGTAGTTCATCAGTTGCAAACCAAAAACCTTCTATTTTTTATAATGGGGTTAGAAGTTAAAAACTGGAAGGGAAAACAGTAAAGATATTGAAAATCATACTTACTGTTTGTCGAAGAAGAAGAGGCTGGTTGTTTAGTCGAAGTGATCAAAACTGCTGACTTGGAACTACAAGTTTAGTAGGTTTAAAGGACAAGTGCTTTCTGCTAGCAGAAACGCCCAGTATCTAAAGGAAAACTGAAGAATCTATTAACATTTCTCAAAAATGATTAACCAATAATAAATTGGTAAGATAAAGAAGGTAGGTTCTCATGCACCCAATGACCTTCTTCGCTGGACCAATCACCATCATACATGGATATGAGTCATCACGATGACTGAATCTTAACAACTAATGGCCTCACGCTAGAAACTGGTTAGTTATTATCTACAAACATCTAGGTGAATTTTTTTGAAACAAGAATTTAGAGAATTATTATTAGAATTTTTTGTAAAAATATGGATATATACTCTTTAAATATGGAAAAAACACTTGGTAAATCTTTCCCAATTTTTATTTTATTAAGAGAGAGTGAAAGAGAAAGTTGTTCTAAACTAGAAAGTTTGTAACATTATATACTTTAATGTTTATACACTAGTGTGACAAACGAAAAATTTTGTCAGTTTTTAAACAAAAAGGGATGATCTTGAATCATGTAATGATCCGTTACTATAGTCTCTTAAAGATAAAAGAAATAATGGAAAGAAAACTCTTTTAATTTTCTACCTTAATAATAGACCACGATGTAATTCATAACTTTTATCAGGTCTTGTTTTTTTGTGTGTTTTCCCCCCCTTGAGATGTGAAATTGATCCATCGCCGGTGTAATAGGCCTATAGAACACTGGTTTGAGTTTGGATTCTGCCTCCTGCCCGCTCAAGTTTCAAATGAGAACTTAGTGACTTCGCCACCAGAGGGCTCTGAGTGCACTGAACCAATCACACAGAATATCAGCCATCTAGACCAATCAGATGCACTTGTGTTCAACTGCACGTGTTTCCAGCCTTTCAATCCTACCAGAATTCAAAGTGCCAGCTTTAAAATAATATTTAAGCAGGGAAATAACAAACAATAGGCACTAGTACTCATTCTTGTGGAACAACAGGTTGAAATGATGCTGCTCTTGCTACTCATAATTGTCATATCTCAGGGGAGAAAGGTCGATGATCGTAAGTGATTAGACTTAAGGTTGCCTGAATCAAACTCGTTTTACTTAGACCTATTGACACTAAAAATGGACTGATTAACATTTAGAAGGGACATTTGACTTTGTTTTTCCGCGTTTTTAGGATTACAGTATTCCTCCTTTATAAAAAGGAATACATGACACGTATTGTGTCATAGACTTGTGAAAATATGTAAAGTTAATCATTTATAAATTGATTCTTTCTTTGCACTCATACTGCAATTTATTGTTTTGACATTGCTTAAGTTTATTTCTTCCTTAGATTACCATATTAAATCATAAAGTTTCGAATAGGAGTTTTGTCTAGTAAAATTTGGACTTGTTATTATATCGCTGCTTAAGCCTATTTACTTAATATTATTGATTGATACTGATATCTATGAATTAATAAGATCTTGTCTTTCAAAATAAGCATTTATGAATTCAATATAAACCCTTGTATTAAATTTTTTTGGACAAAAATAAAGTTACGATTTCTTTTGTACTATGTGTTTCTCCTTACTTTGCTGACTATTTTTCTATCTTTCTATCACAATGGCGCCTGAACAGGGACAATAGTGGGTAGAGAACACATAGATAGTACACAAAATTTTTCAAAAATGGAAGGAGAGTCGGAGCATGGGGATGATAGTGCTATTGCACTAGGGAGAAATATGACTGAAGGAATTTTGGAATCCCTGTCTGTGGCTGGCTATTCTCACATGATACCTACCTTCTCTAGGAAGGTGAGTAACTTAGGCCTAGAAGCTTTTATAGCAATAGTGGAAGATGTGGCTGGTATGGCCAAATGGGATGATTGCCTAAAAATAACCATTATCATAGCAAGATGAAAGGGGTGGCTGCCAAGAAACTGTGTGAACATGGACTTTATGAAATTAAAGACTATTCTGAATTTCATAACTCTTTTAAAAGGGTAATGACTGGTAAGAAAGTTAGGGGGGACCTTTTGGGGGATTTTATTAATGCTCAGCAAGGTAATAGACAAACTGTAATCGAATATGCTTGTGGATTGGAAGTACTTTGGAAAACCCTAATACGTAAAGCTCCTAGTTGGGCAGACAAAGGTAAAGATTTAATTCTAGAGAGATTTTGAGAAACTGTGCTCCCTAATTATAGGGTGTTTTGGGACAGGGACAACATCAAACTTTTGAAGAAGCTGTTTGCTTAGCTAATAAGTCTGAAGACCTTCATGTCAATTCACCAAATTTAAGTTGTCAAGTTTCTGAAAGTTTTAAATCTCTAAATGATAACGTGCTAGAAACCAGAAAAAAACAATTGACTGATTTGGCTGCCCAGCTACAAGAAAGGGAAAAAACCTAAATGTCTCGTGACAAAGCAAATTCAAGATTTAACAAATCAGCTAGAAAGCATGAAACAAGAACTAGATATTATTAAGACTAGTAATCAAAATAGAAATGAGATTATCTGTTTTAAATGCAAAAGGAAAGGACATATTTCCAGGTTTTGCAGAAGCAAGCCTTTAAATTAGTAGTGACCACCAATGGAAACCAGTCATGGGGGTCACCGGTCAAAGAACAAAATCTGGTTAAATTACAAAAGGATCATAAGGAGCTCTAGGAGAAAAAATTAAATGGATAAACAGTAATTCCTTTGTCATGGATATTAATGGATATGCATCATTGGTTGAAAATGCCATTATGGCCGAATTAGAGAAAAAAGTAGGAAGTCGTAGATTTTTAGTTATGGATCTCTCGGGCCACGATTATAATGGAATAATAGGGGGGGGGAGGTTATTATTATCAATGTTTCTGTTGAATGTGGGAAGATTCAAGACGAAGAATTAAAACTTATTGATCTCAATAATGAACAGAGAAGTAAGCTTATGGAACTCCTGACTAAGTTTACAGACTGCTTTAGTCAAGACATAAAGCAAGTCAATGGTGTCAGGAACTATGAGGTTGAAATTAAAATAAGAAAAGACAAACCGCTATTTGTTCGTCAAAATCCTCAGGTATAATTTCCAAAATTAAAAAAATGTTTTTCAGATTATTTAAAAGCAAGAATAATAGAACTCTACAGGTCAAAATGGAACTCGTACCCCATGTAGTAAAAGAAGACAATGGAGGAATCCGCATGACTCTTGACTTAAGAAAGGTAAATGAAGTTACCGAGGTGGTAGATTACCCTATGCCTAAAGTACAAAAGATACTTCAAAGGCTCTATAGTCAAAAGTATTTCTCGGTCCTGGATCTCCATAGCGAATATTATCAGTCTCCTATTGCTCCTCTCTTAAGAGATTATCTTGCCTTTACTACCCCCTGGGGAAAATACCAACTAATTACAATGCCTCAAGGAGGGAAAAACTCTTCTTATTTATCCCAGGCATTTATGTCTGAGATATTGGCTGATCTTATTGGTGACGGACTTTTTGTCTTCCAAGATGATGTCTTAATTTATTCGGTTGACTTTGAGGAACACTTGACTTGAGGAGCAGACTAGTGCTCATTCTTGTGGAACAACAAGTTGAAATGATGCTGCTCTTGCTGCTCATAATTGTCATATCTCAGGGGAGGAAGTTTGACGATCGTAAGTGATTAGGCTTAAGGTTACCTGAATCATACTTGGCTTATTTAGATCTATTGACACTAAAAATGGACTGATTAACATTTAGAACAGGCATTTGACTTTGTTTTTTGCGTTTTTAGGTTACAGTATTCATCCCTTATAAAAAGGAATACATGACAATTTATTCTGTGTCATAGACTTGTAACAATATGTAAATTTATTCATTTATAAATTGATTCTTTCTTTGCTCTCATACTGCAATTTATTGTTTTGACATTGCTTAGGCTTATTTCTTCCTTAGATTACCTTATTGAAACACAAAGTTTCCAATAAAATTTTTGTCTTGTAAAATTTGACTTTTTGATTGAAACTTGTTATTATATCTCTGCTTAGGCCTATTTACTTAATATTATTGATTGATACTGATATCTATGAATTAATAAGATCTTGTCTTTCAAAATAAGCATTTATGAATCAAATATAAACCCTTGTATGAAGTTTTTTTGGACATAAATAAAGTTACGATTTCTTTTGTACTACGTCTTTCTCCTTACATTGCTCACTATTGTTCTATCTTTCTATCACACTAGTTAGAAATCTTAGTATACATAAGTTATATATATAGTACCATACAGAGTTACCCAGAGTCATGGATAAATAAAACTAGCAAAGTCACCCGGAATTGCCTTGCATAATTTCTGTTGTAAGTGAACAGAAGAAACTGAAGATATTAAACAATATCTCAATAATACCTGAGTCGAGTTTTTTTAAAACAACTTAAAGCTATGTAGAATTTAGAAACAATTTAGTAAGATGGAGAATAATTTACAATGATTTTTTTTTTAAATGAAGGTCAAATGCACTAAGGGAAAAAGTAAAATTGAAGAAAAGTGTAAAACTTGTTCATTCTGAGAAAACTTATTATTTTTAGAATAAAACACCATCAAGAAGTAGAAAGATAAGTAGTGGTTGTAAAAACTTTTATTAAAACTGAAATTAAAATTTCCAGATTTTTTAAATCCAAAGGCAAAAATAATAATGATGACAGCAAAAGAGGGGCTTTCTGTGAGAAAATTCCATGATTTCAAAGAGTTGTCTGGAATTAGGAATCAACAAAGGAGTAAATCACACAAATAAAATAAGGGAATTTCTAAGATGAACAGAAATCTGAAATCTTAAGTCCAACTCAATTGAAGTCCGCCCTTAAGCACTACATTCCTGAGCAATTTGAAGCCTAAAAACAATTTTGATCAGACTTTCCCATGAGTTTCCCTGACAGTAGATAATATTTTAAAACGCATTTCTATCAAATTCATATTCATCCCAAAAGAGAACATTTTACTGACAAGTCAGAAAAGGGAAAAACAACAAGTAAGGAGTTTAACAATAAGAGGGGTGGAATGAATAGATGGAGGAAGAAGATACAGAAGGTGAACAATACGAGGGTGGAATAAGTAGATGGGGAAGAAGATAGAGAAGGTGAACAACAGGAGGGTGGAATTAATAGTTTGGAGAAGAAGAAGGAAGGGAAAAGGGCTTTATTTACATCTTGCAAAGTTTCACTCCATTTGCCCAGAGAACAAGTAGGCGAGAGGTAGAATATGAGGGCATGTAGGACATGTTCAAAGAAGCTGGATTAACAATATTTAAAGACTTTTCGTACAGTGCAGTTTATGCGATTAATCATTTAACCAATACTAAAAAAATGACATTAAAACATAGTCGACTCTGAGGAATTGGATATATGATTTTGTTGTAAGTTAGAATCTCTTTTTTTGTCTGAAGAAATGTCTCCCTATCTTCTCAAGTTTGTTTCTTGCTTTCGTGTGGAATGCTCTCAGCATTCAGCACTTATTTCGGACATTGCTGAAGGGACCTGTGGAATTAGCCAATAAAGATGATGCTTCTATTTCAGGCAGCTAGAATCATTTTGTAAATTACAACTGGCGAAATAATGCGAGCCAGCTTAAAAAGGAGAACGAATCGTAGGAGATCAAAGACGTCCTAGGAGGGAAGTTCACCCCCAACAATTATTAAGAGCAGCAGAAAGCAGATTAATGACCCTCTCCCCGACAACACCATTCCCTTGCAGGTGGTGGTGAGTCGACTTGGTGCCTATTCAAGAGTCCAGAAATAAGCTTTTCGCTTCATCTCTGACCTCATGATTGAAACTTAAAATTCCAGATCTCTGACGACATAATCAAACTCTGATTGGTCGTTTCCAAACCCGTTCTCGAACGAGGAAACTTGTAATTTTGAGTGATTGAGTGTTCTCTGGGATCTTGTACCTTCAGAACACTAGCGGCCTTTTCCAATTTCTGCCCTCTCATGTGCAGGAATACCGAAGCGTAAGTGATGGGGTTGGATCTTTGTAATCCGACCGATAGCAAGTTACAGAAAATTAGAAATTTTTTAAATTGAAGACCTAGAAAGGTATATTAAGTGGCCAATTAATTTTGACATCTTAAATGAAAGAAAGATGGCTCAAGCATCATTTCGTTTGGCCAGTGAAGTGGGTCATTATGATGGTTCTATAGATCCAACATTTTTTTCTAAAAAAAATGATGAAATTGGCACAGTTTGTAATTCGGTACCAGAACATAAATTAAATATAGCAAAAATCAAGTTGACAGGGAACACTCAGTTTTATTGTAGGCATGATCAGGATATGGCAGGGATAAACAATTATGATGAATTAAAAAGATGATAGAGCGATTTGGCAAGGAGCCAAAGAGTAGAAGTGAATGATTATTTTCTGAATGTCATCAGGAAAAAGGAGAAACTGTCAGAGACTATTCTATGTGTATTTAGGCACTAGGAAAAAAAACAATGATTCAAGTAGAGGGGGTAGGCTAAGATGCCGATGTTAAAAGAGCATTCGCGAAGGAGATATTAGAGGAAAAGATTAAAAATAAATTTGTAGAGGGCTTATGACCTAGTTTACAGAAAACAGTGTTATTTAGAAAACCGGATAATTTGGAAAAAGCTATTAATTATGCAGAAGAAGGGGAGGAAATTGAACTAAGATTCGCGACAGAAAAGTATGGGCTAAATTCAGTAGAGAAAGGTAATGCGGAATTGGAAGGAGACAGAAAGGAATTAGATAATAATGCGTTAATCAGTAAACGAGTGGATGAAATGTTAGATTTAAAAGTGGGAGAATTAAACAAAAGTTTGCGAGAGCAGCTGCCCGAAAGAATAGGAACGCGAATAATAGCAAGAGAGCCACATAGGTGCGATCGTAGACAGCAGAACAATAAAATAAAGCATGGGAATTTAACAACTATAGACAGAAAAAATAATGTACGTGGAACGCCAATGGATATTGTTTGTTTTAGCTGCTATAAACCAAGACACGGAGCTAATATGTGTTATAATCAGAAACGTAAAACAATGAGGTGTTATTATTGCCATCGCAAAGGTCACATCCAACGTTTTTGTCGAACAAGGCTAAGAGCTCAGGGAGAGCAAGCTAAAACACCTGTGAATCAACAATCTGGATCAAATCAGGGTAGAGGAAATGCTACTCAGCCAAAAAACGTTCAAACCTCCCCCTTCCTGCACGCACAGGAGAGGGGTGGACAGTAAAGAGCAAAGCTACCCAATTACTCATGAGTAATAACTCAGGACCTAAAGAATAAATTATTACAGGGAAAGCAGGGCCATTCACTATTAAATTTCTCCTCGATAGCAGATCTAAGGTAACTCTACTTGTAGCTAATACTTTGATCATATTAAAGGCTAATGGGTACAAAGTAAAAAATGTTAATAGACCAGAAATAAAATTAGTGGGAGTAACAGGACATATTTTGCATCTGAAGGTTCATGTTCACTTGATTTCAGCTTTGGGGAACAAAATTAAAATTTTACATGCTATATTTGGAAACGTAGAAGTGATGTCTCTTTTCATGTTATCCTAGGAAGGGATATGTTTCACAAATTTGGGTTTAAAATTGATTTTGGGTTTACACGATGAAGTACTTAGAATTTCTCTCGAAGGGTCGTGGAAGAAGGGACGAGTTAAGAGAAGCACCTGTAGTGTCACTACAGTTAAAGAACAAATAGATGCTATTTCTATGAGTTGCATGAGAAACATTTTAGTTCCTCCCTATTCAGAGGTAGTTTTCGAAGCTAAAATTAAGAGTAAATCATTTAAAAATCGAATTAGTGTATTGGAACCTAAAGAAATTGGTATAGGTCTTATTGGTGACAAAGTATTGGCAAAAGTTTCTAAATTTAATACAATGCCTGTTCGTTTGATGAATTATTCGGTCCCATATATTTCAACTTCACAAGATATTATTATCAACTTAAAATATAATGTGATGAAAAAATAGTTTGTATAATGAAATACAAGACATGAAATATTTGAAACGTGTTAACGATCCAACAAAGAGGAGTGCATCGAAAAATTCCACTTAGAACTTTAACATTACAAAAAGGAAAAATTTTTTGAGAATTTTAGGAGCTGAGGAAGAGGAAGTTGAATTTTATAATACTCTTGATATTGGCGAGAAGGATAAAATTGATAGAAACGAATTTTTGAGCATTTTCAAATTAGATCATTTGGACCTTTAAAAAAGGAAAGCTTTAGAAGATGTTATATTTGCAGATTCGGATGTGTTCTCGAAATTTGATTTTGATTTAGGAAAATGTAAGTTAGCATATCATACTATTGCTACGAGGGGATTCTCCACCAAATGCACAACAACCTTACTGTACTCCTGACTCACAAAGTGATGCCATGATTAAATTAATTGATGATTTGTTGAAAAGCGGCGCAATTCGTCACAGCTGCTCGCTATGGTCCGCTCCAGCATTATTGGTTAAGAAGATAGATGGAACTTACCCTCTTCCCCAGATAAAAGAAACTTGTTGCAATTAGGAAAATCAAAATTTTTTTACGTTTTAGATGCTAATCACGGTAATTTTCAGCTAGGAATAAATTCAAACGAAAAAACTGCGTTTGCCAAGATTGACAATAATTTTGAATGCAATAGATTACCTATGGGTTTGTGTAATTCGCCTGCGTTATGGCACAGAACAGCAGATTTCATAATTAAAGAATTAAAGGATAGAATATTAGTTTACCTCGATGACTTGATGAAATTTACTGAAACATTTAATAAACATTTGGATAGTTTGAATGATTTATTCGAGCGTTTAAGAGACGTAAATTTCAAATTAAAACCCAGGAAATATCAATTTTTAAACGATAAAGTTAATTTCTTGGGACACGTTTCAGAGGAAGGAGTTGCCCCTGATCCTAGTAAGATTGAAGTCGTTAAGAATTTCCCATGCCAAAAAAATGTGCGTGATGTAAATCATTTTTAGGCCTTGCTAATTATTATCGAAAGCATATTCTTTTAGCACAATAGCTAAACCATTAACGAATCTAACAAAGAAAGATATCAGTTTTCGCTGGACTGATGAAGTGGATAAGGCATTCCAATCTCTGAAACAAGCTTTAATAACAGCATCTGTCTTAAAAAGCCCAGATTTTGAAAAAGAATTTATAATTTCTACGGATGCTAGCTCATTTGCTTTCGGAGCTGTAATTTCACAAAAATTTAATGGTAAAGAACATCTAATTGCATACAGTAGTAGATTACCCAAAAAGAATGAAATCAATTATAGTGTTACTGAGCGCGAATGTCTAGGTGTTGTTTATGCTGTGAAGTAGTTTAGAGTTTATCTAAACTAACCGCAATTCAAATTAATTAACGATCATCAGCCGATGCGGTGGTCGTTCTCCTGAAAGGATCTAATCAGTCGTCTCGCCAGGTGGAGCAGAAAGTTTACAGTCTTATCAGTTTAAAGTAATTCATAAACGAGGTATTAAACCTAATGCTGATGAACTATCTGGAGTCCCCATTTCTACAGTGGCTGAGTATGAACTTTAAGTTTCTCGTGACGAATTTGCTTCTGAACAACATACAGATTTAAATTGGAAGGAAATTATTGAGCACTTACCGAACAGAAAACCCCCCTCTAAACATTGGCCAGACAAAATAGAAAATTTCTTCTTAGACAAAGATAATCTTTTGTATCATATTAGAAAAGAAATCTGGGAGCAATCACTAGCACTTCATAGTGTAGTTAAATATATTTTGCATGTTTTTTACCATCCTACCACATCTGGACATCTGAGAGCAAAAAACAATGCAAAAAAATTAATCAAACTGTTTTATTGGCCAAGCATGAGGCAGGATATTCAAAAATATTGCGCAGACTGCGATAGCTGTCAGTGTAGATCACCTCAAGAGAAACGTAAAAAGCATCCCTTAATGGATTTTCTAACTGCAAAACACATTTTCTTCAATTTCAGCTGCAAAACACATTTTCCTGGATTTTCCATTTTATCACATAAGTATCAATATCACGGGACCATTTCCTCTTTCTAATTCAGGAAATATTCATTAACGTTATTTTCATTTATGATGCGTTATCCCAAGTCATTTGATATATTCCCTGCCAGATTTTAGCATTGAAAGTTAATATAAACTATCATTATTTCACTAAACCTGGTTCCTTGAAACCAATTTGGACTATCATAATTTTACGTTATATTCATTCTTCTTACCTTACTCCAAGTCGTTTGATATTTTATATGCCATATTTTAGCATTGAAAATTCCAATGAACCACCATGCTTCCACCAAACCAGGTTCCTTGATAGTGTTTTGCTGAAAGGTTTCCATAAGCCATTTTATATATTTACTGTTGATGATTTATCTTCAGATCATAAACCGGTCACACTGAAATTTGAAAATCTCAATATTGACTGCAGAGAACAAATAGGGTCTAAACAAGATTAGAAACTTTTCAGAAATCTTCTCAAAAATGACAGTAATCCACTCACTGACATGCATAGTACGGAGGAGATAGACATAAGTGTTGAAAGGGTCACTACACGTATTACTGAAACCATCAATGCTTGTGCTTCTCCAGTAGACGTGAAATGGCCGGATCATCTCGATCTCACTCCTGCAATCAGGTATCTAATAGAACAAAGAAACAGGGTAAGGAGGAAATGGCACCGAACACGAGAGCCTTGGCTTAAAACCAAATATAACCTAGTTACGAGAAGAGTACATGAGGAAGTAAATAAACTTCGTAACGATAGATGGAATGAGAAGGTGAAGAGTTTGTCAATATTATGCATGATTCGAGTCTTACAAAACATAAAGGCCATGAACATTCCACCGCTTTTAGACACTAATGGACATTTCATAAATAATGACCAAGACAAAGCACAGCTTATTGCTGATTCACTTAAAAAACAATTTGTGAATGCAAAGGATGATCGTTCAGGTAGACTAGAAATATCAAAATGGTAGAACGCAGCATAACAAAGTATATAACAATAGCCATAATGTGGCCAAACATAAAATAAAGGTAGCTGAGATTCAAAATTGCTTTAAGAACCTTAAGAAAAACAAGGCACCATCTCAAGACACTGTTAATAACAATGCCTTAAAAAACTTACCGCAAAATGTAAGTAGTGATATCGCTAAAATTATAAACGACTGTTGTGATAACTGTTACTTTCCGGATACATGGAAACAGTCTGTTGTGCTAAGTATCCCTAAACACAGTCAAAATCCCTGTAAGCTACAGGACCATTAGTTTGCTGTCTTCTATATCCAAAGTCTTCGAGAGTACAATTCTCACAAGATTCTTAGATTTCTGCACAACCAATAATCTCATCCGTGCAGAAAAATTTGGTATTCGGGTGCAACATTCTTGCCAGCTCCAAGTTTTGGGACTTATAGCGGATGTTAGCACTCCCATTAATCTTTCCATATATTGGGGTGTCATCTTCTTAGATGTTCATAAAGCATTTGATCAGATCTGGCATGAAGGCCTTATTTATAAAATGATAACTGATGGTTTCCCACATGATTTAATTAGTCTAGTTCACTCGTTTCTGTCCAACAGTTCTTTTCAGGCCAGGGTTGGAGATAAATTATCTGATACCTGTGAGATAAATGGCAATGTCCCACAAGGATCAGTGCTGGGGCCAGTTCTATTCAATTACTATACTGTATACGTGACTTCCCTGAAATTTCTTATTGCATCCTATATTTTTATGCTGATAATGCTGCTATACTGACATGGGCATGCCAGCCTACTGTTGTTGTATCACGTTTGCAGAAAGCCCTTAAAGAATGCGGAATTTGGTTAAGGAAGTGGCAATTAAAACTGAATGTAGACAAATGCAAAGCAATGTTTATCACTAGGAAGAAAAAGAGGAATCTTTATTCCTTAAAGTTATATGGCAAATACTTGGAAGAGGTTGATAATTATAGATACCTTGGCGTTGTTATTGATGCAAAACTATCATGGAATATGCATGTGACTTATGTGATGAAGAAAGCCAAAACAGCAAAGTTTAGCTTAATTGCTCTGTTGGGTTGTAATATTGCCCTCAGTGTTGATAACAAACTACTGTTATATAAAATAATTGTTCGTGTCATGTAGCTATATGGCATGCCCATCTGGGCTACGATTTGAAGACAAGATGGAAGGGACACCAAAACTTTCCAGAACATTACCCTAAGGACTATTGCACAATTAGATAAGAGAATTGCTCGCACTTACTCCATTCATAATGATTTCAATATGACTCAAGTCGGGAAATATGTTCAAGAGCTCATGAAACCCGTGCTGACTATTATGGCAAATCATGATAATGATCTAGTCTCTGGCATTCTAAAACATTCTCTACATAGAAAAAGGCATTGTAATCCATGACATATCCTTGATGTCAATCTTGAAGACATTGATAATGTCATCTTCCCAGATTTCTGGGTTTCATTAATTCTTTCGTTTTTTTCAGTGGCTTACTATGTAATATACTCCTACTTCAGACAATCGTCAATAAAATTTTCCTTCACCAAGAGGAGGCAATTTTCTTTCATACTTTGGATGACCTTTGTGGGTACATCGGGCTTCTTTTCTCGTTCAGTGTATTTCCCTTGGAATATGATAATGAAGGGTGAGATTATGGAAGCTTTGCTTCAAATTCCACATGAATACCGATACACTGCACTGTTAGATTGTCGATTGTCGACCATTGTATTCTCAATGTAATGGACAACACACCTCCAGTTACACAAAATGTCCTAAATAACCGCAAGTCAGGAGAGTGCCAAGTGCTAAAGTGTCCCCGGAGATTTCCTATGCCTCAATGGTTTCCAAACAAGATAAGAGCAATAACGTGAGTGATTTTAAAGTAATGTATAAACAAATTGGCAGTGTATGCAATTTGTTAAACAAACTGGGCAAGAAAATGCCACTGATGATTGGAATATTTATGAATAAACACTGACAGTATGGCTGATCGATCCTATTCTATTACAAATCGAGGTAAACTTCCTAATATGGAACGCCAGGAGGGGTCCTCCAGATGCGTATTGAGTTTTACAACTTCTTAACCCAATGGGATATAGACATAGCATTTCTATGTGAGACACACTTAAGGCCAGACTGCGACTTCAGGCTACCTGGTAACTGTGTCTATTGTAAAGACAGAATTCTTCCCTGTAAGGTGGGTCAACAATTAATATTAAGAAAGGCATTCATCATCAGGAGGAACCAACCTGAGACTATATGGGAATGGAAGCTGTCTCTGCTATCATTACTGATGCCACACTGGGAGAGGTGCAACTAGTGGCTCGATAATAATGCGCCCAAGCATAAATTCGATGCCAATAAGCTTGACGAGCTGTTTTCTGAGAATATTCCTGATATTATGGCGGGAGATCTGAACGCTGAACACTCGCACTGGAATTCAAAATGCCATAACAGAAACGGTGTTCTTTTGTATGGCTACGTGCATAGGCAAACTGATATTATTGCAGTATGCCCTGTGGATGATACATATTATTGTGATCATTCTCCTTCAAGCGATGTACTTGATATTGTGTTGTTGAAGGGCTTCTACAAATCATTTAGTAAACAAGAAAGCCAATAATATCCCACCCCTGTTAGCCCAAAATAGCAGATTCATCACGAACGATGATAATAAAGCGCAGCTTATTGCCAATTCACTTTCAGAACAGTTTGTCACGCCTACTGATGTTCGGCAAATAGGACTTGATATGTCTGAGAACGTAAAATCCTGCATAACTGGCTTCTATAATATTCATGGCAATGAATTCCCAAAACATAGCATTGATGTAAATGAAGTCTAAAGCATCATTAAAAATTTAAAATGAGAAAAGCTCCAGGTAAAGACTCTATTAAGAAAAGTGCTTTGAAAAATTTACCTCCAAATACAATTTAAGATATTCCAAAAGTGATTAACGACTGCTGGAAGAACACTTCCTTCCTGGATGCTTGGAAGCAACCAGTTGTCTTAAGCATTCCTTAGCCAGGACTTAAATCCTGCAACCTATTAGCTACAGACTCATCAGCTTGTTACCATCAATCCCCAAAATCCTGGAAAAAACAATTTGATGCCAAGGATCTCATCCATGATGAACAATTTGGCTTTCGCACAAACCATTCCTGCCAACTCCAAACATGGAGGCTCACAGCGGATATCATTGAGCCCTTTAATCTCTTTATGTATTGTGGGGTCGTTTTTCTCGATGTACACAAAGCCTTCGACCAAGTCTGGCACAATGGTCTTATTTTTAAAATGATTATGGATGGATTTCCTCAAGATATAATTACTCTGATACACTCGTTTCTCTCCAACCAGTTCTTTCAGGCCAGAGTTGGAAATAGTCTATCTCCCATGTATGAAGTAAAAGCTGGGTTCAGTCCTGGGGCCAGTATTATTTAATTACTTTATGCGAGACTTTCCAAGTCCTACCAAATGTAAGCTCTTTTTTTACGCAGATGACGCTGCTATACTGACCTGTGCTTGTCAACCAGCCGTAGTAGTCTCGCGGCTACAGAAGGCTCTAAAGGAGTGTGAAAGCTGGTTTAGCAAGTGGAGGCTAAAATTAAACGTAGACAAATGCAAGGCAATGTTTATCTCCAAGAAAGAGATCATTAGATTCTCTAACACTATATGGCAAAAAAATGGATTGGGTTGAAACTTATAAATATCTTAGTATTTTTATTCACTCTAAACTTACCTGGACTCCCCACACAACTTATGCGTTGAATAAGGCCAGGAGAGCCAGGTTTAGCTTGATTGCTCTTCTGGGCCGGAATAGTGCTCTAAACAATGATAATAAACTCCTACTCTATAAGGGTATTGTTCAGACCATCTTGACTTATGGTATGCCCGTCTGGGCCACAATATATAAGACTAGTGGGAAGAACTGCAAACGTTCCAAAACGTTACCCTTAGGACTATTGCGCAAAAAGATCGAAGAATTGACAATCGACAATCGCACAGTGCAGTGAAAAATAAAGCAAAACGAGTGGTCCGAAAGCAATGCTTTGACTACCATACTCGCCCAAGTAGTATCCAAGGGAAATACGTTGAAATAAGAAGAACCCAGATGAACCTTGTTAAGTCATCCAGAGGATAAAGAGGAGTCCTTTCCTATTAGGACAGTGAAGCAGATTGTGGTTGACGAAGTACACGAAGGAGCTAGGAGATCCAGTAGCCTGAAAAAATAGCCTTTCAGATGTCTTCGAAGTAGAAGTCCAGGAGATGACGAGGCCTGCGATGCCTGAGTAAACATCGAAAAGTGAGAAGGTGATCCAGAATATCTGCAACTAGAGTATTAGGGTGTTCCTTGATCTTCGGCAGAAGCTTCTCTAATGACTCCTGTACGTGGTTTCCAATAGGAGGTATATCAAAATATTCAGCAATGGAAGCATTTGTTGCAACTCTCCTGTCCAGATGGGCGATGGTCCTCAGATAATGTTTTGGGAAGTTTGTAGGTTCTTCCATCTGGACTTGCATATTGAGACCCAGGCAGGCATACTATATAACAGAATGGCCCAGATTACTATTTTATATAACAAAAGTTTGCTATCTATTCCAAGAGCGCTGTTTTGCCGCAGGAGGGCGACCAGGCTGATATATCGTGATCCAAGGCATATACTTGATATTAATTTTGAAAACCTTAATAATGTCATATTTCCAGATTACTGGACTTCATAGGTCGTGTTTTATCTAATACTAGTGGTCTGCTTCCAGTCTAGACAGTCGTCAATCAAAGTCATGTCCAACCAAGAGGGGGTATTTTCTCCTTCATATTATGGATGACCTTTATGGGTTCATCACGCTTCTTACCTACCTCAGTGTAATTCCCTTGGCATTTATTTAGGAAGGGTGAGATTACGGAAACTTTGCTTCAAGTGCCTCTCGAATAACGTTTCACTACACTGCTCGATTGTCGATTGTTGACCATTGTATTCAGTCACTGATAAAAGATTTGTGAAATCCGAAATGCGCATCTGAAGAAATAAAAAGAATTCACGTAGAGTAGTGTTTTCTTTTGTTCCATTTCTTTATACGTCGGTATCCACAGTTTCGGCATTTATTCCTGTAATACGAAGAACCATGTCACAAGGTTGCCACTACGAAGAAAAGAGCTCCGAAGAACTAGGGAAGATGCTATTCAAGATTAACCTACAGATCAAGACTGCCAAGGCCAATCCCCGGTTTTTACTCGAATGTAAGAAGACAAAATCTGTACCTAATTTTAATAATACTATAAAAATCCCTAAAAGTATACCGAACAAGGTGAAGATATCCATTAGAATTAGGTTACTCATTCATACAATCAATAATTTTTTTCGGAAACTTAAGTGAATTAGAAGTAAAGGAATATCATTTACACTTAGCACTCAGGACTAGGTTAAATCCTTTTGAATTTGAAGTAATTCTAAAAAAGATTCATACTATTAATTATTATAAAACGGGCAAAAAATATCAAAATTTGTCCAAAAAATTTAGCAAATTACAACGTAAAAAACCCCAGGCACCCCTTGCACCTGAAATGAAGTATGATCTTTTTCTTAACAAATCTAATTACACTTTCACTAAAGATAAAAACTTATTATTAGCTCCAGGGTTAAAATTTGCTCATTGTGATTTTAAAAATAACCTATTATCCTCAGTTAGTGAAATTCTAAATTGTACACCAGGCGGTAACTAACTATTTAAAGAATTATGTACCCAACAACTCATCAAAAACGTTTCAACCTACCCTGTTAGCAGTATTTATCATAATATCAGTAAGATCCTTATATCACTTAAAAAGAAGCCAGTCTATTACCTGAAAGACGACAATTCTAATCGACTAGTAATTTTTGACAAAACAGACTATATTGATTCCATCCAATTGATGTTAGAAGAAGGACCATATGAAAAACTACCAGAAAAACCCCTTATCAAGCTAAATTAGAAAAACCAAAAGTTGTATTAGGGATTGTAAATTCATTTTCTAAAATGTTAAGAAACAGTTTGTACCAAGCAACCCTCTCATACCCCGACTATATTGTCTGCATATAACAAAATAAAAAACCAAATTACCTTAACTGTGGATAACTAACATCAATAGTAGCACAATGAGCTAAAATCGCTTTTCCACAACTAAATATTTATTACGCATGGATACGTATTTCAGATGCTAGGCGTTCATTTTTCAACAAGACTGAAAGTTGCAGTGTGCTATTTACATATAATAGGGACCAATCAGGTTCCTTTACAAGTGGATAAACATTTTCGCAAAGCCAATCAGGTAAATACAGCCAAGAATACAAAATAAATTTCAAACAAAATAAGCCAATCAATTGCGAGCAGGACACAAGTACACCAAAGAATAAATAAAAATACAAAGAAAGTAAATAGCCAATAAACGAGCGCGGGGGAGGGGGTGGTCAGAGATTATCTCTACATAAGTCAGAGAAAAGGACTACTTCGGTAAAAGCAAAAAAGAAGGTCGAAACAAAGAACCTCAAGCCAAGGTCCACTCAAAGAACCTAAAAGCTGTTAGTGCACGTACCTAAGCAGGTTATCCCAGCCATTGAGGTCCATAGCGCCCTTGTCACCATTAAGGAGTTTGCTTTTCTGCTCTTTGTAAATCTCTAAAGTCTCAAGAAAATTGAGCTTCCTCTAGTCGCAGGTACGGTGAAGAACTTCAAAGTTGTCAGGTTTAGCGTTATTGCCAGTCTGTATAATATGCTGCGCGAAGGCAGAAGCTTCAGGATTGTAATTGCGGATGCACCTGAAATGATCTTTGATCCTGGTAGTAACCATCCTCCATGTCTGTCCAATGAAAAAGGAGTCACACGTCCCGCAATTTATTTTTTACATGCCAGAATTTTGGTCAGGTTGTATCTTAACCTTGGCCCACCCCAGGAGTCTTCTGAGCAGGTGCGAGCTTCTATAGGAGATCCTGTGTCCAAATCTTCTGGCGATTTTGTCAAGTTTTTTACTGAATGTTTTGTTATAAGGAATAGCCCAATACTTTGGTTTATCACTCACTGGTTCCAGGGTGGTTGCTTGAAGTATTGCCTTTATGCTTGTATGTATTCTTTTGAGGTTTTCAACCATTTCTTTGCTGTATCCATTACTGGCAGCATATCTTCTCTTTGATAACTCCACCTCTCTCTGTTGTGGGGTGAGGGGGAGGTTAAAAGCCTTGATGATTATCTGTTGAAAGGCTGATATCTTGTGGGCGAAGCAGTGGTTTGAGTGTCTATTGATATATGCTGGTACGAATAGAACCCAAATTAATTTCCCATCGTGAATCAAGATGTCAAGGAAGAGTAATTTATGTTCTTTCTCTATTTCTTTAGTAAATATAATGCTGTTAGACACTTTGTTAAGTGCAGTCATAAATTGTGCCAGATGTATCAAAAACAGCGAAAAGATCGTCCACATACCTGCACCAAATATCAGCGAAATATAGAAAAGTTTTGCGGGCCTGATTCTCAAAATACCTGAGGAATAAGTTGGCAAGGAAGGGACTAATGCAGCATCCCATGGGGGTACTATCTGTCATTTTACAAAATTTTCCATTGAATGTAGAAGGTTATTCTCGCAACAAAACCTAGTGGCGAGCATAATATCTCTGGACTCACCAAGTGAAATATAGTTGTCTTCGAGTACCAATTGAAGCACTTCCATGATCTCTTTAATGGGAACAGAGCACATATCTAAAAGGAAACCAGAATGCATCCTTCTTTAAGAACCACATTGGCAAGTTTCTCAACAAGCTCAGTGGTATTTTTAACTGAAAAGTCAGTACCTGGAAGCTTAAGGCCGCGAAATTTCGTTATAAGAGATTGAGCAATCAAACTGGTAGGTGCATAAGTGTTGTCAGAAATAGGTCTGTATTGATTACCTGGTTTGTGTGTTTTAGGTAAGCAATACAGCCTTGGGATCACAGGGTTGCTGGGAATTAGCCTGCAAGTCTTAAGTCCCTTAAAAATGCATCTGCAATCTTTTAAGCATTCTTTCGTTTGGTCAACAAGCCGCTTCAAAGGGTTCTTATCAAGTAATTCATAAGGACCCTCATCTAACAAAGCCTCCACTCCCTCAATATAACGAACTTTATCAACTATAACCACATGGTTGCTTTTGTCCGCCTGAAGGTAAAAACAGTCCTTTTTTCTTAGCAATTTTATCATAGTACAGTACACTTATATAGTCGCAGTGCTCTGGTTTCTAGTATAGCCACTTTGGTTTCTCGTATAACCACTTCGGTTTCGTTTTAAACCACCCCTTACAGTTCATTAGCGATTTTATAGTCTTCAAAAAATCAAAATCCTTAAGGTTGCATGTCCTATCCCAAGTCACAATATTGGTTATAATTTGATTCCTGCAAAGAATAGTAAATTCTTTGTCTGCCCAGCATTAAGACAGGGAGTACCAAAAATTGTGCTACAGACTAAATCCATTGAGTCCTCCTTTGGATTCGATACAGCGAATTTTAAGCCTTTTGAAAGAACACTTAATTGCTTGTCAGAGAATTCACAAGATGATCGGTTAATAGCTACAGCATTGCAGTAATTATTCAACCTATTGTTATTTTGTCTATTGTCATCCAAAAAGCTACTTTCCTTTTTAATTTTCTTAAATTTTGGACGTAGTTTATGTCCATTTACAGTGTGAACTTTGTTTAGAAAACCATCCATCTCTGCTGGGTGCAAACTGCGACTGAGGGTGCTATGTAATGAGTACGCTACAACCTCAGTAGCGGCAAGCCGGGAGAACTGGTCAGCAATAACGAGATTGAGGTAGTGGAATTGTGCCGACACCCTGGCCCTATCAAGGATTTGCCCTCTACCCTTACCGAGGTCACATCTCTTGATGAAGCGGGGGACACAATGCCTAACCCTACATTGCATTAGGTTAGGTCTAAAAAACTTATTAGATAGGGAGGTTAAAGTAGATAAATTAGCCATAAGAACATCGTAACTGGCAATAGAGACTAGCGAAGCCATAAGTATATAAAAAAATTAAAAACCAAATTACCTTAACTGTGAATAACTAACATCAATGGTAACACAATGAGCCAAAACCGCTTTTACACAACAAAATACTTATTACGCCTGGATACGATTTTCGGAGGCTGCACGTCCATTTTTCAACAAGACTGAAAGTTACAGACAATCGATAATCAAACAGTGCAGGGAAAACGAGACGAGTGGTCTGAAAGCAACGCTTTCACTGCTATACTCATCCAGGAAGTAAGCAGGAGAAGTACACTGAATTAGGCAAGAAGCCAAATGAAACCTAGTTAAGTCATCCAGAGGATAAGATGGGGTTCTTTGCTATAAGGACGATAGAGTTGATTGTTGATTGACGAGGGGCACGAGGAGCTATAAGTTCCAGTATTCGGGAAAGATGGCTTTTTGTATGTCATCGAAATTGATGTTCAGAACGTGACGAGACCTGCGATGCCTGAGGGAACTTCTAAACGTGAGCGGGTGTTCCAGACTATCTGCATCCAGAGAATTTGAATGGTCCATGATCTTCCGAAGCAACTTCTTCAGCGACTCCTGTACATAGCTACTAATTGGAAATATATGGAAATCTTCAGCAACAGAAATATGTTTTGCAACTCTCCTGTCAAGTTTGGCGATAGTCCTCAGAGTACCGTTTTGGAAGGTTTGGAAATCCTTCCATCAGGATCTGCATATTGCAGCCCAGGCAGGCATACCATAAAGAAGAATGGTTCGTATAACCATCTTGTAAAACAAAAGTTTGGTATCCACTCCAAGAGAGCTGTTTCGTCCCAGAAGGGCAACCGGAATGAACTTCGCCTTCTTGGCTCTATTTATCGCATAGGAGACGTGGTCTCCCCAATATAGCCTGGCATCCACCTTCACACCGAAGGATTTATATATTTTTACTCACTCGAGCTCTTTACCAGAAAGCAAGAGAGAATTCAGTGGGTTTTCGAAGTTTCTTCGTAATGAACGTTGCCTTGAACTTGTCAACGTTTAAATCGAGTCTCCACTTTGCAAACCATTTCTCGCAAAGATGTAAGGCCTTTTGTAACCGTGATATGACGTGAGCGGGATTTCGGTCAGTAGTCATGATAGCCGCGTCGTCAGCGAACAGATATAGCTTGCAATTAGTAAAAGTTGGGAAGTCATGGATGAAAAAGTTGAACAGTGCAGGGCCCAAGACAGAACCCTACGGAACACCAGCATTGACGTCACAAGGATTAGAAATGGAGCAGCCAACCTTGACACGAAATGTCCTTACATGAGAGAGAGAAAGGAGACTCCACTTGTCCACAAGAA
>JAHWFO010063887.1:0-23752 GCA_023313115.1 Rhysida immarginata
TCACTCGACTGCTTTCTTCTCTTCCTCTCAGGATAATACAACTCATTCAGATTCCTCGTGACGTTTCGTCCTTTGATTGGCTGATCGCGTGTGTCGTGAAAGGTTTGGAGGAGAGAAAAGAGAAATCGAATACTCCTCCGTCATGGCTACACGAATTCCTCTTTTACTTTGCTGTTGATGGGAGTGGGTGGGATTGGAACGATTTGAAGGCGTCAGGGGGAGTGAACGGAATTCGGAGAATGTTGCTAACGCATCTCGTCAGACAATGCTCCTGGGTCGGTTATGGAGATCTTCCATGTGCTCTTCCTCGATCTCTGTTTCCATTGGACGACAAATTCACCATCAAAGTGGACGTTTACGGGGCGGATTCATCGAGTTCTCGCCTTAGTCAATATGAATATCGATGGATGGACATGTCGAACAAATACTGCATCACTTGCACTGGGGAGTAGTTGATGTTGAGTTATGTGCCATGAAACTCTTTCCTCTCTCGTGCATGGTGCTTTGAGTAAGTTAAAATGGAGCGATGAACATTCTAGACAGCTTTTGTTTGTTTTTTTTCTTTAATTTCTGTGTAATTATGATCACGTGCTAAGTAAAAAAATTCTTTCCTTTTCCTATCGAGTGAACCAATGTCTCCTTGATCCCCACATGAGTTCAGGTAACAATTGCATGAGTACATGGAGGATACGTGCAAGTTAAATTCTACCATCTCTCTAAGGAACCTTGTCTTTTCGTTTGACTGCAAAAAAATTGGCTTTCCTAAGACAAACAAGTACACAGAAACCCTAACACTGAAGAAGACATGCACGCACGCTGGTACTAAAGGGGGAAACGCACTCGCAAGCGCACGCACACAAACACACACAAAGTCAAACGATGAAGCAGGCACCCACAAATATACACTGCTTTCCAAAGACATTGCCTCACCAGCAAGGAGTTATCCGACCGTATCCATATTTAGTAGGGGGGTGGGTTTCGTCTACCTCCAACTAGGAAACGATTAGATGCATGCTCATGGGACATGACCATTTGGGTTGATACAGAGTGTCTGCGTGCCTGTATAGGCTCATCACTTGACACCGATGCCAGACGTTCCATGTTGTAAGGAGGAAGCAACTGCCACGTGAATGTAGAGTACTGTAATCCGCACAACAGTTTCAATGCCGCGACGACAACAACGACAACCGTTCACACAATTACCGGGCTTTGAACGAGGTCGGATTATTAGCCTCTCCGAGACAGGATGATCAACCAGACGGACTGCTGTCCATGTGTCGCGGGACGCACGGGCGATATGCCGATGTTGGAGGCAATGGCGAGAGAAAAACATACATGCCAGTAGACCAGGCTCTGGGAGACGGAGAAGCCGGTATACGCCGCGACAATATCTGACAGGTTCATTGCTGTGTCTTCCTCTGATACCTGAGCACGGCACGATACGACTGCAATGATGTCGTGAGCGAGTGGGCTGACGAATGAAATGGCCCCCGATGGTCTTCAGCGACGAATCCTGCTTTAGTTTGGACACCTACGACAGACTCGGACGGGTGTGGCGCAGACCGCTTGAACGTGCCAATGAAGAATGCATCCGGTATCGCCTTCGTGGACCAACATCCGGGATGATGGTCTGGGATGCCATCGGCTACGATACCAGAACACTTTTAGTCACCATCCAAGGCACCCTGACAGCAGCACGGTACCTCACAGAGATTCCGCAGCCCGTATTACTGCCCTTTCTGCACACCATGCCCGGCGCAGTCTTTCAGCAGGACAACGCCAGACCGCACACGGCAAACATGAGCATGGCATTTCTGCATGATGTCAACTGCCTGCCATGGCCCGGAGGTCCCTAGACCTATCGCCAATTGAGCACGTGTGGAACATCGCTTACGATCACCACGCATTGTCTATGACTTAGCACAGCAAGTTCATCAGGCCTGGGCAGACATAGCTCAAGATGACATTCGCCAACTGTATGATCACCTACACCTGCAGCTGAAACAATGCATCGCCGCTAGAGGTGGTGCCACAATCTACTGATGCCGCTTTCCGTTGGGACACCCTGTACAAACGAGTGCACGTCTTGGCTTCATAACTTAACAAAGGTGTGTTGAGATGTATCTGTTGCTGTATACCTACTTTTGGCTCATTCGGATAACTCCTTGTTGGTGCGGCAATTTCATTACAAAGCAGTGTACGTACACATTCACACATAACATCAAACGTGCATACATGGTCGCGCAAAAGTTAAACAAGCATAAAACGACACACAAACACATGGACAAACGCAGACCCTCTTTACACAGAGAGTCCCCCCCCCCCCCCCATACAGTCGAGGACCAAAAGTAATGAGATAGTTGTTCAATCATTTGTTGGACACCTCTGGCCCGACGAAGACCGCCACTCCATGCGTTGGAACTCTCCTGAATGCCCCTGAAACCAGTTCTACAGGAGCAGGGCTGGATGACATGGCGCATTACACTGAGTTAGCAAAACTCATGGGATAGTTACTTAATATCTGGTCGGGCCACCTCTGGCCCAGTGGAGTGCAGCAATACGGCGTGATAGTGAGTCTGCAAGTCCCTGGTACACTTCTGGAGGCAGTTGACACCAGATAGTCTGTAGAGCCGAAGATATTTGCTGCCCGTTCGTGGGTGGAAAATCCAGTGCCCGGAGCCTGACTTCAATAGCATCCCAGATATGCTCGATGGGATTCATGTCAGGGCTCCGGGCTGGCCAGCTCAGTCGTTGGACCTCTCCTGCATGCTCCTCGAACCATTCGCGGACCACATTGGAGCGATGTAGTGGAGCATTGTCATCTTGAAAGACTGCTACGTCGTCAGGGTGTTGAAATGTCAAAAACGGGTGCAGATGGTCTCCGATGAGTTGACGATACCGTGGACCATTCAACGTTTGGTCCAGAATAACCAGATGGCCCATTCCAAACCAGGAAAATGCACCCCAGACCATCACTGACGCCCCACCACCCTGCACCACCACCTGTTGGCATGCGGGATCCATCGTTTCGTGAGGTGTGCGCCACACATGGTGCCTCCCATCAGCGTGGTACAGTTGATATCGTGACTCATCTGACCATATGACGTTACGCCACTGTTGCCATGACGCTGGGTAAGCATTGGCACCGGTGTAGGCGACGGCTGCCAAACCCGAGAGCATGCAGATTCCGACGGATTGTCCACCGAGAGACGTTTCTAGTGTGGCCAGTATTGAACTGGTCTGTGATTTGCTGCACTGTTGCGCTCCTGTCTCGCTGAATCATTCGTCCCAGGTGTCGCCGGTGACGATCATTCAGGGTAGCTGGACGCCCGGTATGGTGCCTGTTGTGGACTGTGATGCCTTCATACACCCTGGCGACAGTTGAGCGGGGAAAGCCAAATTCCTGCACCACTGCCGAAATGGAACATCCCATGCGTCGGGCACCTACTATCATACCCCGTTCAAAAGACGTCAACTCGCGACGACGTGCCATTTCTGATTAATCACTTATACAAGCTCTTCCCACAACGTCTAATGGTCCATTCCCAGAATCCGTTACCCCTGTGAATTCGTGAGCCATGCCCTTCAATCAATGTGCTTGCTATCCCATGAGTTTTGCTAACTCAGTGTATATTGCTGGAAGACACCATCATTGTAGGTAGTGCACAAAGTTCATGAAGTGGCAAATAGTCATCAAGTAGCTCAGTCATGTGTCTAGCAGGACTAACGGAAACAAACAGTGCCATGCATAAGCACTTGATACTTACGTGGAACCCGAGCCTGTAAGGTGCTATGTTTGTCGACAAGTTGGCTCCATGGCTTTCTAGGGATGCGCCGCGTCCGACCCTTCCATCATCCCGCTCTAACTGGAACTGTGATACGACGGGGACACTATCTTTTTTCAGTCTTTCAGACGCCGGGGGTGACGATCGGAGAGTGATCCTAGTTGGCCACTGTGTTGTCCATGATGGGTGGGCGTCCATGTATTCCCTGTACACATGAGGACCCCGTACAAGTGGAAATGTTTTATTCCGTTACAATGGAAATTCTATGAGTCACGCGTCCACTCTGATGCAACGTTCCAATTCAGAGCACTCTCATCGCCTTGTCATGATCACAAAGACACGGATACAAAGAGATACAAGCGTGAAAGGGCACTGCTTTGCATTAGTGCACGTCGACAGGCGTACTTAACTGCAGTGGCCCATTTGAAATTTTATGACTTTTGGTCTTAAAAGTGTCAATGTGCAGAAACATAGGCGCACAGACAGATGCAGAGAGAGGCAAACGGAGTATGTTCGCGCGCACTCACAAGACAGCAACTCAAAGACGCGCAAGGACACTCTCAGGGAAAATGTTGAGGAGTCACCCATAGGAATTGGCAGGTTGGCAGCAAATCTATCAAATTAGCGCAATCTCGAAAGGTTTCTGTGGACTGTACAGGGGAAGGATTGCCATGTCGTTACGGTCGCCCGAGTAGACCGAGTTTAAAGAGAACGAGTCCTATGATTTGTGCAAGGGATCTTTCGTCGACATTGCTGGCGCCCAATAACGAACATTCTGCTCCTTTACTCTCATGCTCAACTTCAGATGTCCCTCAGGAGAAGAAGTTCATTCAGCAGGTCGTGTGTGGCCTTCTTCTCAGAGTGTTTGTGGCTAAGCACTACTGCTGCTGCTTTACTTGGATGAAAGTGGAGGTGTTCATGTAGGAAGCCGCTTAACAATGGACCCGAAATTCTTAAGGCATCCCTAACGAAATCTTGGACTGGAGCAGGTATCTGATGCCAATGTAAACGTCTCAAGTGTTCATGATGAATGTCAAATGCACTGGCAGGCACGAAAGTGTAGTGATCTGGAAATTTGCCCCCGCGTCTTTAGCTGTTGTGGCGATAAAAGATCTTTTGCACACTCATGGGCGACTGATTCTCTTTAAAATGAACTATCCACAAGCAAAGCGCGATGTTCTCTCTGCCGTAACGCTATGCTTACTCCTACCAACCCCTCCGTGTCGCGATTGCTTCGACGGTCTCTCTAGGAACCCTGTGCACGAACCCTGTAAAGAGAAAGACTGTTCATGCCTTACGAATCCTTACACTTCCTGGACTTGGCAGTTTCTTTCCTATTTCTTCTACTGAAACGTACGCGTAAAGTGGAGAAGGAGGAGGCTAGTGGACTTATTTGTCAATGGGGAGCCTCAAGGTACGATTTGCTGGGTCTACATTTGGCTCACCTAGCGTAAGCCTCGTTCCAGATATGGAGGACCCTGCATTTGTTCTGCACACATTTGCATTTATGAGAGAAAGGCCAACTTAAAAGCAATTCATGGCCTACACTAAAATTTCTCTTTCTTGATAGGGCTACACTCGACCTCTTTATTGATCACAATGACAAGTCAAAAGGAGAACACCCTCTCAATTCATTCTTTTCAACTACGTCAATGATTCCCATGGTTACCACTGCATCTTCTTCTGGCTTGTTTATCTTAACAGGGGACCCTTAATGGAACCCTAAGCCTTGTTCGTTGGACGAGAATGAGTATAAATAATTTCTTAGCAACTGCATAGAACGATTGAAAAGGGAGACGTAACGATTTAGTCGAATTTCAATGGGTTAAACATGTCGAAATGAGTCTTTGGGAGGTTGCCTGCTCTTATGTTGTCTCAAAAGGAGTGTTCTATTGCAGTCCTAATCAGTTGGACATATTCCTCAATCTCATAAATACACTGAGTGAGCACATTTTTATGACCAGCCGACATGTTTATGCAAATGCGCGCACGGATGTCGCCACAATGTTGTTAGCGGGCCTGAGCAATATCAAAAGGGAAGGTGAGTGTCGTCGACAACAGTAGACGTGTTCCATTCTTCAACTATTTAACAGCCTTCGAACGCGGGATCATTGTAGGTGCTTGGAGCTATGGAGTGAGTATCAGCGAAACAGCAACATTCGTGGGGTGCTCAAGAGTATTTAAAGACTGGACAGCTGGTTAACCGGAAAACGGGGTCTAAACGTTCGCGTTGTGGCCGCCCGTGGATGGTTGATGATCGGACAGAACGGAGACTGTCACGACTGGTAAAGGATAACAGAAGGGCAACTGTGCATCAAATCAGTGGTCACCTTAATCAGGGGTCCTCCAAAACGGTCTCTGAATGCACTGTCCGTCACACCTGTGCTGTCTGCAGTCAACAAGCGGAAACGACTCCAATTCGCTCAGGACCACAAGGACTGGACAATCGAGTAGTGGAAACAAATCATGTGGTCTGACGAGTGACAATTCCAGTTACATCATGCAGACGGCCGCGTGAGAATCTGGCGGAAACAGCACGAAAGCATGGACCCCGCATGCATGAGTACAACCCTTCAGGCCGGTGCAGTTTGGGGAATGTTTTCCTGGCATGCGTTGGGTCCGTTAATACGTGTTGAGCAACGTCTGGATGGCACAGCATACCTCTGTATCGTCGCCGATCAAGTCCACCCTGTCATGTTGACGGCGTACCCCAATGGAGATGGTACTCCAACAAGACAATGCGCCATGCCACAGAGCTCGTATTGTGCAGGAGGGGTTCCAGGAACATGAGGGGGACTTTACCTTACTTCGGTGGCCCCCACAATCCGCAGATCTCATTCCAATTGAGCATTTGTGGGACGAAGTCGAACGAACCATCAGACGGCTGGATCCACCGCCGTCCAATCTAGCCCAACTAGACAGTGCTATCCATGAGGCATGGTGTCAGATTCCTCCCACCACCTTCCAACATCTCGTGGAATCAATGCCACGAAGAATCACCGCAGTATTAAAGGCAAAAGGTGGCCCAACGAGATACTGACAGGGTGGCCATAATAATATGCTCACTCGGTGTATTTAAACCACCTTCGGCATATTTTCCGCTTGGAACTCTGAAATGTGTGTCAAGTAAATTATTAATGTTGTGGCCGCCGTCCAACTGCAAGCAAGCTCCACGTTCCTCTAGAAAGCAGCCTTTGTAGTAGTCTATACAAGAAGCATGGATCCTGATTGACATTGCCATCACAAATATTATATCGACGGAAATCGTTGCCCAAAGGCTCACACCCCCCCCCCCCCCGGGTACGATAATGCCTTTGGCTGAGGGAACCAGAAACTGGAGCTTCTGGCGTCTATTGGCTTAGCAACACAACTTCCGGTAACAGCGACGGAATACATTTTCTGCTGTCGTTGCTGGTCTTATGGCTACGTGCACACAACTGCTTGTCTCAAACTTTCTTCACTGAACAAACGAGCGGCTGCTGCTCTAGGGCTCTGGTTTTCGTCATTCGGTTTCACTGCTCTCACTCTTTGTTCACTTGCTCATCGACCACTCATAAGGGGTCTTCGGGACGTCCATTATCTGCTTACTTATGTTCAGAAGGAAGGGGGGGGGATCAGTTAATAGAGCCATGATCCTAGTAAGCAGGCCAACAACCCAACTTTCATCGTTAAAACAAGATGGCCACCATGACAGTTATTGTTGCTCTGCCTATTAGGGCAACACCATCTAAAGAGAAAGCCTGAGCGCGGAAACGTCATAGGTAGACATCTTTCATCGCATCTCTACCAATCTTAATTATGACTAGCTATGATGATGTAACAATGTATGAAATTTTCGCGCTCAGGCTTTGAATAGAGGTGATGATTAAGGTGATCCACGGCCTCAACATGGAAAAGATAAATCATTGTTTCGTCAAACTGGTGGTGCCCGAGGCCAGCATTGTTGGGATTGTTGCTAGCACCCAGTTGGTCAGGTGACTTTTTCGCTTCCAGCCTGGTTATCTTGTAGGCCTCGGGTGGTGCCCAGGCTAACGAGAAAGACAGGCCCCGGCCGTGACCAGAGAGAGAAGGCCTCCGCATTAAAATGTAATACATTGTTACATCATCCTAGATAGTGCATTGTCATTCGTATTTCTACCAATAAGCTCTGAATTTACACTATCTATGATGCAGTAACAATGTATTACATTTCAATGCGGACGCCTTCTCTCTCGGTGGTCACGCCCCGGCCAACCCTACCTAAACATAGCGCAAAAGCCATACATTGTTACGTCATCATAAATTGACCATTGTTAATTCTGTTTCTACCAATAATAAGCCATAAATTTGGTCGACTAATGATGGCGAAACAATGTACGACGTTTCCGTTTTCTTTCTAGGAGGTGTTCGCCGGGGTCTGTCTTTCTCGTTGATTACGGGCAGTACCGAGGCTAACGAGAAAAACAGGCTTCGGAAGTGAAAAGTCACCTGACGAAGATAGGTCTAGCAACATTGTTTCCATCTTGATTTTTAACAATCAGTCTTTTTGCGTTTGTTGGAAACAATGAAGATTGGATTGTTGTTAGACCTATCTTGGTCAGGTGACTTTTCTGTGTTTCTCATAACCTCAGGGTGGTGCCGGAGCCGATGATATAACGGGTCCCAGCCATCACCTCCTAGAGAGAAGGCCTGCGGACAAAAGGTGTATATATTGTTACGTCATCATCAAGCGGCTATTGTTAATCTATTTCTACCAATAATAAGCCCTAATTCGGCCGCTAGGAGGTGTTGCGCCAGCGCGGAAAAGCCACCTGACCATCTTAGTTTGGCAAACAATCCAATCTTCATTATTTCCAACAAACAGAAAAATACTGATTCTTAAAATTCAAGATGAAGACAAAGAAGATTAAGTTGTTACTCGGACTAAGATGATCAGGTGACTTTTCCGCGCTGGGGCCCGTTATATCGTTGGCCCCGGGGTGGTGCTCAATGACGTATATTAAAGATAGACTCCGAATGCTATTGTTAACAGCGCCACCAAAGTGAAACAAATTGAAGCCACGATAGTGTGGGCAGGAGTGAGCTGTGGAGTAGTTAATTGTCTGGCTGCTTTGGTTTTGAAGAGTTTGGGCCCGAGGAATAATTAAATCAAAACCATTCCTCAAAGTTGTTGTGCGTGCAACTGTACAATCAGGAATCATTTTCCATAAATCAAAAATGCGTAACTGAAAGATGATCGAAACGATATTGAAATTAATCGAAACTAAATAGAAATTGAAACCATAAAATTAAATAAAATACTTTAAATACAAAGTAAACGAAAAGATAAACTTATCAGTTACCCTCATGTTTATTCATCATCTTCACTCATTTTCGGCGATGACGGTTCTGGGCGGGGGAGCTTCCCAATTTGCTTCAAGTATCGCGGCTGGTTTCGGAGTCTTATCTTTAATATACCTCATCGGTGGTGCTATTACAAAAGGAAGTTTAACGTCACAATCTTAGTGCTTCACATGTATACGAACTGGTCCTAGTATTGAAGTCATGTTCAGGCTTGGAATTTCTAGGTGAAGTGACTTTTCAGTGCCGTCGCCCGAGACATTAAATATTAAATTTTCACAGTGGCACCCTTCGCAGTCAAGCTACTTTCTAAGGTCACGTGATTGCAGTAGTATGCCATGTTTTTCATTGTTTTAAAGAGGACACTCAACCATTTTCTAAATGAGAGAGGTTTGTTTAGACAAGTTAGAAATTGTTACTAAGAATAAACGTTCAATTAGTTTTCTTTTTTTATTTTAAAAATTTAAATTAATGAAAACAAATGGGATTAGTATGAAAACTTAGCCCCCCCCCCCATCTCCTTTGTTTATCGGTTTGGTTTAAGTTTTCTGTTTTTCGAAGGAAATACTTTTATGTAAGAGCAAAAGACGAAAAGAAACTACTATTCCACATGAAGGAATTTCTAAAATTAAAACTCATTTCTGAGCTCTCTGTCTCCTTCATCAGTGAGAAACAACAGAAAAGAAGGCCAATAGACATAGAAGCAGTTAACCAATAAGAAGAAGGTTTATTTGACGACAAAGGAAAGTAAAGGCATCCAATCGTCTATTCATATAGGACCATCGTCGTTATTTAGCAGAGAATTGGATGGCTTATGCTTGGCGATTTCAACAGATTCTAGGAGAGAGAGAGAGAGCAATTTCTCATCTATAATAGAGTGAATCATCATCTGTCGAGACATTGTGACCTTTTTTGCAAAAAGTGATTGGAAAAGCAAAAATACCCTGTTTTCCACTTTGTCATAAACGAGATATGCTCCTTCATTCTAGTTTTTCCCGATCCTTTTGAACATCCCAGAAAAAAACCTATTGCAAGAGGAATATTCAAACTTCTAAATTATCATGTTAACGCTTTTTCCTCAGAATATTGGCACTTTCTTTTGAAGGCCACTTTATAGTTCGATTTTTGCAACTCCTTTTAAGGCCTCCTCTCTTCAAGTTTACTTTGTACGGAAGGACAAAAACTTTTAAAAAATATGTTTTCAATTTGATTTTAATTTTGGCATTACAATTGTCTAGTCTAATAAAGATGATAAATTCCCACCTCTCCTAGAATCTGTTCAAATTGCCAAACATAAACGATCCAAATGGCTGTTGAATGAATAACGATGGATGCCTTTAGTTTCCTTTATTATCAAATAATTTATCTTATTGGTTAACTGCTTCTATATACAGGGTGTCTCAGCTAAAGTGAACCAATAGCTAACTTGTAAAAGATACAAATCTGACAGAGTACTTTCAATTGAAGAAGAATTATTGTAGTTTAATGTGAATTCCATTTCCAAAAAAATCGACGCCATTTTCGAATATGGAAGTGAACTTTGAAATGTGCAATGGTAACCCCCTTTTTAATGGTATTTTCAAATTGTACTCAACATTTGAGAAATATTTTATTCTTGGTGCTTTTCAATTGATTTGGTGCTTTCTATCCAGATACTCAAAGTGTGCTGTGTTTTTCTTATAGACACAACGTCAACGTTTGATTTCGTTTAAATGGATGAACAATTTGTGTCTTTTGCCTTTACTTTAAATCCAAGCACACAACACTTTGAGTTTCTCTGTCTCCTAAACGGTTGGAACAATTGAAAAAAAACACCAAAAATAAAACACTTCTCAAATAAATAAACTGGAGATGATCTCCAAGCATAGGTAATAATTTTTCCAAGCAAAAATTCTGCGACGTGGATTCGAACCAGGAAGCTTGGCTGTCCGGGCGGCTGCGATAGCCCAATTGGTAGAGGCGTCGACCATGATAGTCGAGGTTCCTCGTTCGAATCCAGGTCGCAGAATTTTTGCTTTCCTTTTTCAATCGAAAAATTCTTCACTTCTCAAATGTTGTGTACAGTCTGAAAACACCATTAAAAAAAGTGGTTTCTATTGCACATTTGAAAATAACCTTCCATATTCGAAAATGGCGTCGTTTTTTGGTTTTTGTTTTTTTTTTTGGAAATGGAAAAACACAATAAATATTTCTTCCATACTCTGTGAGATATGTATTTTACAAGTTAGCTATTAGTCCATTTAAGTGAGATACCTCGTATATTGGTTTTGTTAGCTGTTATTTTCACTTGTTGTTTCTCCCAAATGAAGGAGACAGAGAGCTCCGAATGTGCATATGCATTTGAATTTTATTCAACGTAAATTGATTTCTCTTTTAACCTCTGCAAAATTAAATGAAATAATCCAATGGAGCTTTTATAAATTTGTTTAATTTTCTTTTACTTTTTGTAAATTTTGTAAATAGATTTTGGTAACTCTTATAAATATATTAATTTATTTATTTAATAATTTTATCATTTTATATTGAATGCACATCATTTGATGTTAGCAAATTGTATGAATGGGAGAGGCCAATTAAACAGTTTTTATCCAGATCAGCTAAAACATTCTTTAAAATATTTAAATTTTTCCTTTTCCAAGTTGACTATTCAATAAGTTCAATTATATTTGATCCAATAAAACTGAACTGGGCATGCCAAGTTAAATTTCTGATTTCAATTGGTAGACAAAGTAAAATGGACACTCTGGTAGACCATCTAACCAATCACCGTTACTTTATTGGTTAAAACCTTAATGGTTCATTGTTTGATTTTTTAATGATGCCAAAACTCTTGATGAAATTGATGGTTTACTAGATATTCATTTAGTTGTATCCTATTTGACAAGAAAACTGTTTTTCTAGTGATATTTCCAAGATGTAATCCAAAAATTATAAAAGCTTCTTAATATGAACTTTTGTTCTTTTTAAATTCTTAATCGTAACTTGTATGTAATCATGTTTCCTGTATTATAGAAATATTTAATAAAGAAGTAATGTATAATTAGAGTTTGGAAATATTTCTTTTATGCAATGTAACATTTTTGGTAAATCTTGTTTTTTATAAGCAAGGAAAATAAATCTATTTTTAATCATCACAACATTGTCTTGGATCTAATTTTGTTAAATAATTAAACGATTTATAGCAAAATACTAAATATTAGGATCTCATTTAAATAAAAAAACGAATATAAATTTTAAGTAATTAAATCAATAAGGTCAACTAAGCAGCAAAGCCTGCCTAGGCACTGCCTCTGAGATTAGAAGCGTTACCTCTAACCTCTGAGGCAATAGGCAAGGTCAGCTTTGCTGATTAGTTGACATCATTTAATGGCGCCGAAACTTGGGAGTTGTTACGTAAATCATCAATGTCCCTTGGCGGATGTTACGTAAATCTCTAATTGTCCCATGACCGTGGTGACGTAAATTATCAATTGTCCCTGAAGCGATGGCCGGATTAACCAGAGGGCGACAGGAAAAAGAGGAAATGTCAAGTCTCTATTCTTTAACGGTCTCTGGTTCTACACAACTACGGGTCCCAGAGCCGCCCATGAGAACGTCCTCCAAAGTATAATACCACCACCACCAACCTGTGTATGGCCTGCTGTACAGGGCGGAGCAACTGCTCGCCTGAAAGTCGGCGTACCCTGACACGAATATCGACGTGATGAATAAGAAATCGGGATTCATCCGACCAGGCATGTCTCTTCCACTTATCCATGGTGCATTCTCAATATTTTCGGGCCCACTATAGGCGTAGTTGACAATGACGCTTGGTCAAAACGACTTGGTCAGACCCATATCCAACAGTGTCTGCTGAACTGTATGTTCCGAAACTCTTGCACTTGGATCTGCAACTGTTTGTTGGATTGGGCTGTCAGCTGAGCCACTGTCTGGCGCCGATCTTGCTTTACTACGCGGGACAGTCTCCGACGTCCTTTTTCTTTGATGGCGCGTGAGCGTCCAACACTGACCTCTACTGCTGGTTTCACCGTCATTTATTCACTTTGCATAAATGAACAACGGCAAATCATGAACAACCTAACGGTCGTGCAGTTTCGGAGATACTCGTTCCGAGTCTTCGGGCCATTACAATCTGCCCTCTATCAAATTCACTTAGATTCAGCAGCCTTTCCCATCACTTGCAAAATTAAGTGTAAGACTAATTCCTACCTTCTCCAGCAGCAGTTAAATACCATTCCCACTTAATTACGATCCCCTCCACGAGACCCAGACGAGTTCGTTCATCAATGTGGTGATGTTCATAATGTTTTGGGTGCTCAGTGTATATGTATAAGGTGTGCCCAAATGAAAAGGAGATTACGGTTATATCTGACGAATATTTTAAGTAGAGAATATTTGACGTCGAGTTAATGTGTAATATGGTGCCTACACATAATTGCCTTTGATAATGATGCACTGATCTCAGAGCGTAAGAAGCGAATGATGGCTTCAGTGGTTGCATACGGATCCTTTTTCCACGGTGTTCTGCATTTCCTTGTCGCAAGTGAACTGATGACCTGTCAGTGATTTTTTAAGGGGCCGAAAACATGGGAGTCACATGGGCAGATGTCGGAGCTGTACACAGGATGTTTGAGGACTTCCTATCGAAATATTTCCAGCAGGTGGAGGGCCTTCTTGTCCTGGAGCAGCACTATCCATTTCGAGAGCTTCTCTCTGCGCTTGTTTTCGATGGCCCGTTTCGCCTTCAGCACGCGTTGCAGTACCGTTCAGCGTTAACTGTTTCACCCTGTTCTAGCCAGTCGAGGAGTATAGGTTCTTCTTCGTCGAAAAAAAACTGAGCAAACATATTTACCAACTTCGATTAGATAGAGTGAAAGTCTCATTTCATTCGGGCACACGATATATATATGTTATCTGTTACAGATATTTTAGAAGAATAATCCGTTAATGTTTACTATCTGAACAATCACAAACGTTGCTGCAGATTGAGCGTTTTGCTCTTGCGTTTTTGAGGGAGTTTTTTGCTCTTGTGTTTGTTTTTTTAACTTTTTTGTTCGTTTGTCTGTTTGGTGTGCGGGGTTGTCATTGCCTTTTCTGTGTTGGCATTTGTGTATGGGTTGCTGTGGTGTTAGCGATACTGTGCGACTAGTTGAAATCAGCCACTTTTTTTTTGTGGAAGTGTTTTTTTCTGTTTGGAGAAATTTCGATTTTCAATATTTAGCGTGGCAGCGAGCGCCGTTTTTGTGGTGTTGAAGTTTTTGAGTTTTGGTGGGTCGCGTTTAGTTTGCATGTTTCAGATTAGTTTTTTTGTTTACTATTTTAATTGTTTGGAGCTTTTTTTTTGTTTGGAGTTTTGTTGCTTTTTAAATTCGTTTGGCCTGTTTGGGCAGTTTCGCTTTTGGGGTGTACAGATTCAGAAGTTTTGCGTTTTTGATTGTGCGGATTCTGAACTTTTGATGTTGCCATTGTTCACATAGTAAACATTAACCAAATAATCTACTTCTGGTATTCCTTTGTAGTTTAGAGTACTGAATTGTACACTTGTAAATCTGCGAAATATTTGATCATTTAATGCTTTTCACCTGTTTATATTCAGCCCGTAGGCTGGTTCGCCCTCCTGACTATGGCCATCAGGAGATTTCTTGGGATAAGTGATAATGTGGTGGTCTCCCTTGCCTTCCGCACGATGAAAGGATGATAAACACAAACATCCATGCCCTCAGCGGGATTCGAACCTGTGACTCGCTGGTTTCGAGAGTGGAAAGACCTGCGCCTTAACCCTCTCAACCACCGAGCCGGACATCTTTTTAATGTCAAATAAATTATCACTGACGAATGGGTATGTGGCTCCCCTCCATTTCGCCATTGAGCTTCCCTGTAACAGCAGGAACCAGCCTTCATAGCTTATCTTTAACTGCACAATCTGCACGTAACATCTGCAATCAATAAGCACCTACATTAAGCATGACCCCAGTTTCCTTTTTCTTTTGTGCCGTGCACTAGAGTAGATAGAAAAGTTCTTGAAAACACAAAACTTCTTAGAATAGGCCTAACTAATTTCATTTGCAAAAAATATTCAGAAATTTGGGAAATATTTTCCTTGACATCTATCTATCTTCTTCGATCTATCTATCTATCTATACATAGTATAAATCTAAGTCACTTCCCCGGTGTATGTGCTCGATAACCTTAAGAACTACTGCATCGATTTTTATGAAACAAGTTTTGTTTGTTAGGGGATTTATGTAGAAACTTTGTAGGCTAGGTATTAATTCATAAAAATTGGTTTAATATTAAATTATTTACGTTAATTGCTCTCAAAATGCGCCAACATGGCTGCTCATCATATGGTGATCGGCGATCGAAACGCTTAGCGCCATCTCTTGAGCAAACAAACAAACATAAGCTAATTCTACTTCATCTTAATAGCTGAGTAAATTTGCAAGAACATTGTTTCTCACATGGCCAACTGTATGTTGCCTGTTCTAGAGTTAGCGATCCTAGAAATTTATACATTTGCAGTAAAGATGCAACACCATTAAATGTCGTTTATAAGGAAGTACTCAAGACTTAGGTGTAGTCCAAAAACTTCCATTAATTTTTTGACATTAAATAAAGGTTTTTTAAAATTTACCTATACTGTAACTCCACAACTTAATATTTCAATAAACTAATTCAATAAAAAAATAAAAAATATATAACACAAAAAAATTCAAAAGAACTCAATGAAATAAGTAATATTTTTGCGATAGGCTGCCATGCGTTTTTCTCCTCTAACAGCTGTGTAAACAGAAACAATGCGAAGCGAAACCGAACGTTTTCGGTATTGTTCACTTAAGAATCCAGAGGGCGTCACCGAAAAAAAACTCACGCACGACTCATAGGAGTTGTCCATCCTGTTTCTTTCATGGATGGTGAAACATGTGCCGAATTTGTCTAAGGATTTTACATCAAATATTAAAAGTTTATTAAAAGGTTTGTATATTTTTACTTGGTCTATTTCTGTAGCCTATCTCTAATTATTCGAAATTAAACCTGTAGTCTATTTAATTATTCGAAAATAAAGTATTCGATACGCTCTGGGCTTAAGCCTACGACCGTTCTCATACCAAGGCTTTTTCTATACAGGTTGGAAAATCCCTTTTGAAAGTAGCTGGAGTAAATTTGCAAGAAGATTGTTTCTCACATGGCCAACTGTATATTGCCTGTTCTAGAATTAGCGACCCTAGAAATGTATACATTTGCAGTAAAGATGCAACAACATTAAATGTCGTTTATAAAGAAGTATTCAAGACTTAGGTGTAGTCCAAAAACTTCCATTAATTTTTTGACATTAAATAAATGTTTTTTAAAATTTACCTATACTGTATTTTTATTTCATGATTTAAAAAGCCCAGGCAACGCCGGGCGCGGGTTTGCTAGTCTCCTATGTAAGAAAAGTTACTCCTAAATATGAAGGAGTAACATATTGGAAATTCTAATAGCCAACCAATCCTTTGAAACCACACCCCACATTTCTAAACCCACAATGAAACAATGCTATAAATAAGGCCACACGGCAAAAACATGCAACCAACAGGCCATCTGTTCCAAATGCCTCGACCCCAATCACCCCTGAGAACCATGCTCACAGACTCAATCCATATGCACAAACAGCAATGGGGAGCACTCCAAATACTATCAGAAATGCCCAAAATACAGTGAGGAAATGCCCATCATAGAGATGATGCCCTCCCTACATATCCCATACAGGAAAGCCAAAAATTGATAAACAAAAACATCCTACACAACCAACCTCCCCTACTACACAAAATCTTTGCCCAATCCTTACAGGAACAGACAAACCCTCCTCCCCATGAGAATAGACCAACAAACCTAAAGATAAATCCAATACAAAACGAACACCTCAACCCCTACTCCCAGCTTATTTCCCATTATGACAAACTTACCTTCCCCAACAACCACCTGCCACATAATAAACAATCAACATTATAACGAAACAGAAGAACCCTTACCACCAACACTCCAATGCCAATGCAACTGGAATATATCTACTATTACATCAGATATTTGTTTAAAAATTATAAAAAAAATCTTAACCCTATTGCTTAAAAAACTTTTAAATTTGAAACCTCCCCGACCAAAAACTATTTCTTGAAATAATAGATCTTTTTAAACTTGAAACCAATTTCCCAATTCACCATTAAATTTAACAAACCTAAAAGCATGGTGGGAAAACAACATCCCCAAATAATGAAGACATCCACCCCCGACCCATACACTCACTCACCAATAATCATGGCACACCTGCCTAATAATGTGTTGGGGCCCCTCTGGCCAGATAATGGCGGCGACCCGTCATGGAAGAGAATCTACCAGTCACCAGAACATATCCACAGGCACTGCAAGCCATACCGCCTCAACTGCACTCCATAATGATGCTGCATTTACCAGTTGAGTTCGTGACAAGCTGACAGATCGTTCGATGACGTCCCACAAATATTCAATGGGATTCCTATCTGGGGAACGTGGTGGCCAAATCATTGTCGTGCAGTCAGTAGCATGTTCCTCCAGCCACTGCCATGTCAGAAGGGCCGTTGTGGAGGCGCATTATCTTGTTGGAAGATGCAGTCGCTCATGAGTAAAAACAATTCATGAAGGGGTGCAGGTAGTCCCCAAGCAGATCGACGTAAGAAGTAGCACGCACAGTGGATGTCAGATGCACCAATGGACCCATTGCATGCCATGAGAAGACACGCCAGACCTGTATGGAGCCTCCACCTGCCTGAGTGGTCCCCATATGACAAGTGGGGTCCACGGCTTCGTGTGACCTGCGCCAGACACGGACACGACCATCGGCCCCTTAGGGTTGAAACCGTGACTCATTGGACCAGGCAATCCTTGACGCTTGGACCGCATGATGATTTCGCCCGCTGTCGCCCTTTGGTTAGCAGTTGTAGCCTGGGTGACCCCGCGAACACGTGGGCTGCCCGTCTGCTGTTCGGCATGGATTGTAACCCTTAGTTGGTGTACTCTCAATAGACCTTGCAATGGTTGTGCGGGAAAATTGCAGGGTGTTGGCTACATCTGATACTGAGGCGCTCATCCGTCCGGCACCAACAATCATCCCCCGTTCAAATGCGGATAGCTCTCTGCACGTTGCCGTTTATGCAGCTAGTTCTGCTTACAATGATTGTGTGATATCAAGGAGTCTTGTGCATCTGAATTCCGAGAATGGAAACAGCGGGATCTGTCTCATTACGGACAAGGAACCTGATTGGAAGGGTGTGCTATGATTTTTGGTAAGTAAGTGTATATAACCTGTATCAAACTCCCCTCCAATATAATGAATAACAAGCTCAAGATATTACATTGGAACTTCCATGGTATACAAGCAAACTGGGAAGACCTCCAAAGAATCATTCTAATGTCTAAATCATAGCTCTAGTAGAAACCTTCCTATCAGAAGAAAAAACAATCCATCTTAACAACTGGGCAACCTATCAACAAAATAGAAACCAATCAAGGCGTAGCCATTCTCTTGGCAATTAAAAACAATAACACCCACGCCTTCATCTCAGATTTCCACATCAACATAACTGAATGCATGGGAATAAAGATATGGATGCAAGACAAATGGATCGACATATACTCTGTCTACATGGCCAACCAACAAAGTAGAACAGATTGGGAAAACATATGGGATCTCTTCAAACCTCCGTATACGATAATTGGAGACTTCAACAGCAGATCCACAAATGGGCTACAACTAGAACACATCATCAACAACAGAAACCTTCAAATCATCTACCCGGCACAAGACACCTTCATCCCAACAAATGCCCAACTCAATCCATCCACTCGAGACTTCTGCATAACATCCAGAGACTGAATAATCCTTTGCACCTGTATAACCTTCGAAGACACCTTTGGAAGCGACCACTACCCTATCATAGCCTCGTTTCAGCCAACCCAACAAAGCTCAATTACGATAACCTCTATCCTCCTACAACAAATAATCCCCCCTCCATCTCCCAAACCAGTGTTGGGCGAAATTCAATCAAACTGACGAATAATGATTATGATTAAAAATAATCAATCGTTAATCATTATTAAAAGTTGTTTTTGTAAATCGTCTGGAGTTAGTGGCGATTATGGAGGTTGGGCAATATACAATCAAAGTAACGATTGATGATTATGACTAATAATATTCAATAGTCAATCACGATTAAACGTTTCTTTTTTAATTGTTAATCTCCGCCAGGAGTTCGTTACGATTAATGATTAAGCTATAATTTCATCGAAGGAAAGGCTAATCGCTAGAAATTGCATAAAAAATTTATTTTATCGCTTGATGAGCAGTTCATAGGCCTACCAATAACTCTGATCTACAGTGAAAAAGTATTCGAAATAATTTGAACTAATTTCTGCTTGTCTACCCATGCAGAAGAAGAGTTGATAAGTAAAAGTCATTTATTATAGGCTGAAAAGCATATATTGGTTTCGCCTTGTTTGTGTGTCTGTCTGTCCGTCTGTATGTCCGACGATTACTCGAGAATGCTTTAACTTTTTCAAATTCTGCTTTCACTCTTTGATAGAGACCCTTTCTGAGCTCACCTGCCTGTTTAGTTTGTGATTGAAATCGGTCTAACAGTCACGTGACTATTGAGACCCCCCCCCCTCATTAAATTTTTTTATTGGCAATATAAGGCATGTAATATGTCATTTGAACGGGAATGACGAGCACAAGACGAATATGACATTCCTTTCGATTTTCGAAATGCTACGTCCAAGAAAATGACCCCCAAAAAGTACTTTAATGACCTTTTATTACGAGTTTTAGCTACAGCTATACAGTATAGAAGAATACAAGCTTAATCAGTACGTTTATGTGTCCGGCCAGCCATCGTTTGCACGATAACGTGAAAATGGAAGTACTTAACTGCGATATATCAACTTTTGATGAGCTCTCGTGGGCCCCTTCAAGCACGTGCACTAATGTTAAGAATATGAACTTAGGGCATGTAATAATCAATCGATTCCTACTGACGAGTCATAAGTGAATGCAGCATTTAAGCATTGTTGATGGCAGCTTGGAGCACGTGTCCCATATGAAGCTTTGTCGATGCACGTGCTCATTTAGTTTTAAAATTCAGTGCTGTTAGGCCTATTGTTAAATGTGGTTAATTAAAGTTAAAAATTGCTAATTAATGTTAAGCATATAGTTAAAAATGGATAATTAATGTTAGGCCTATAATTAACAATGGCTAATTAATGTTAGACCTATATTTAAAAATGACTAAATAATGTTAGGCCTATTGTTAAAAATGGCTAATTAATGTGAGGCCTATATTTATAAATGATGTGTGTGTGGATAGAATCAAAGGTATATTTAAACCAACTGCACGTAAAAGTGAAATACTCAAATTTAAATTTCCATCTGCGTCACTGGTGAAGCTCCTTGGAATGCTTACAAGATTTTTCCCGATAATGCTTTGCGAGAATGATTTTTCTCATAGCCAGCTAAAGTATTTCTCTCCTGACGTTTATGGTAACTTTGATTAAGAAGGGATGAATGGCTCTAGCAGTGGAAAGAACATAGGCGCAGCAGTTTAAAACATGTAGACGTGCGAGCATTTCATTTCTCATTTCGCGCGTGTTTGGAGAGATTGGTGTGAACGCTGCAATCGAATACGTAAATTTATATGCAGTTTTCGCCATTGCTGTATATAAAATATTACTGTAATATTCAACATCAAATTTTTATATTCTTCTTTTCAGCATATCTGAAAATCGTTTTACTAGTTATATTCTTGTTAGTTTAAGTTTTCACCATGCATGATATTTTCCGAATTTAACATGTTGACATATAAATATTTTATACGTAGCATTGCCATGATTATCTATTGTTGAATGCCATTCATAAGTTTACATTTCAGTTTCAATTGCCCTAGTATCAAACTAAGTAAGTTCGATTAAAAACTAAAAATTGACGATTAACTCTTTAGTCGATTGTTGATTAATCTCATTAGTCGATTAAATTAATTACGGTTAAATGTTTTGATTAAAAATGTAATCGATTATTTAAAAAAAAATTAACGATTTACAATTAATTCTTTTAATCGAGATTGATGATTAATTCTATTAGTCGACTAAATTAATGTTTAATTTACAAGATTAAATGTGTAATCATGTAATCGTTTAATCGACTAACCCCCCCCCCCCCCATTCAAATCCTAAAAACCTACAACCCCTTTTGACCTACAACGTCAAAGACCTGAACGTTGACAACATCCAACAATTTCTCTCCAACCTACAAGAAACAATGCAGAAAAACACCAAAAACAAAACAAAGGAACATTCCCATGTGGTGGAACAATAAATGTGAAGAAACCACAAAAAACAGACAAATTGCCAGAAAAGACTTCCTCAGATGCAACTTATGCTGGAGAAGCTCAAAAAACTTAAAGCCCAAACAAGAAAAATCCTAAAAAAGAAGAAAATATTGGATCACAACAATCAAAAACCATCAAAGGCACTATGGAACCTCCTCAAAAAGATGGTAAACCCACCTCGACCCAGTATGCCCATTTTACTAATAAACGGCAAAATCCTCTCTCCATGGGAATTAGCCAATCACCTACTAAACATCCTTCGCAGGATCCCCCCCCCCCCCCTCTACCTCTCCATAAACATTGTTGTTGTTGTCGTTATTGTTGTTGTCAGCGAACACTGAGAAGGCCTCTCCTTCAGATAAGGTAAACCAAAAAAGGGTGAGCAGCGTTTGTGTTAACAACAGAGGAAAGCGAATAGGAGGGAGGAGGGAGGAACATGGCTACCTGAAGACGGCCAAGCAAGTGGCCGGGTGATTGTCGAGTCGTTGCAAAGTGACAAGGGGCAGCGTCTTCAGGTAATCGTACAAGTTCACGCATTTCACCCGCTTGCTCGCTACCGTTTCCGTCATCGTCATTGAAACGACCAGAAACGTCCGATGATCCCGTGGCTTTTAATACAGCAGCAACGTCAACTTCTTCTCGTGATAAACTCTGGGAGAGAATTAAAACCGAATGTTACCACGTTTTCTTCTCTTTCTTCAGCTTTAAAAACTTTGAACAACAACAACGATCACATGGCGAGCACGCGATCTCTGCCGTTCTTTAATTGGATACTGCTGTTAAGAACCCGAGTTGCTTTGGAAGTTGACGGCACTAGCGCACCTGGTGGCTAAGAAGTAAAATCCAAAGCCTATAAAATTAAAAAGAACCATTGTAGGCTACTATCGAAATCAATGGTCTACAGATATCAGTCTAATGTTTCTGTTGTAGTTCCACTATAACCTTCTTTATTATTCCGAAGGAAATCATGCTATAAATAACGGTTTGCCAAGTACGTAACTACAAAAGCCAACCAACTTTCGGTTTTGTTTTGCGCTTCATTACCTCTCGCTTTAGTTTTCTTTCTTTTCTTTCGTTTCCTCTAGGAAAGTGTAAACACGCCAGAAACACGTTTCCCCATAAACAGCAAGAAAGGCAAAGGTAAGTGATCGGGTTTTTTTTTGTCGATCAGAAATGTAGGAGAGAGAAGAAGGAGTGAGGAATAGTGAAGGAAATACAGATTAAAACGCTAGAAATTCTTTTGACGTAGACTCGAGAGCATTTGACGTTATTTAGTAGTGTGCTTTTATATTTTGCGGTGACATTTACTACTTTCTCTGTGCCCCCAGCAGTCACTGTGCGATTTTCTCTCTGATCAGCTGGTTATGGGGGGGGGGGGGGCTCTTTAAAAAATCATTGTGGCTATTCATTTTCCGTGATTAATTTATGATTGTGTGATGTATCTGGGATTCATCACACGCAGATCTACATTTTATATGTAAATCTGCGTTTATTTTTTATGGCGTCGGTCTTTTGCATGGAGGTAGGAATAAAAGGAGATGACCTTCCTAAGCTTTTCAATGCTGAGTCTTGAAGCCAACTCGCGTAGTGTACACTGGGATTGGTAGGCTCACCCAGGATTTGTTATAAAGGGTTTTCCTATGTATGGGTATCGTTTTTAAAACAGAAATTTTATAATTATATTTCAATTTATTTAATTATTTTATTATTTCTATTTATTTTACAAACATGTTTCAAAAAATAAATAATTATTTATTTATTTTTTTATCAAAACTAATTTCAGTAAAACAGATTTCAGTGAAAATGACAAAACTTATTTCCATATAAACCTATTCAAATTCATTGCAATTAAAAAATCTTTTCAGTCAGTGTTGTATTATTTTAATTTTTTTTTTAAAATCTATTACTATAAACAATCATAATTTTGTATTTTTTTTAATCATAAAAGCATATTATTTAGGATTTTTATTTACTATTTTTTTCCTTATAAAAACAAGGTGATGTCATTGAATATATTTTTAATAATTTTTAAATGATTGAATAGTGATGAAACAATTCAATATAAGTGGCTTATAATTAAAATTGAAAAATTACTAATATAGCATGATATGTCTAACAATTTATTTATTTATTTATTTATTCGTGTTTCCAATGGGAATTAACATAAAATACATAATAAAGAGCAAAAAGATTAAAAAATTAAATCAAAAAATGAAATACAGAAAAAAAATAAATTAATTTACGAAGTCTATA